>APFE030897656.1:0-20211 GCA_000404065.3 Pinus taeda | reverse complement strand
ATTCGTAACTCTTTTTAAAAATTACTATTGCTCAACTAATTAATTTTACTCTTAGTTATTTTAGGGACATTACATACTCTCCCCCTTAACAGGAACATCATCCTTGGTGTTCATCTCTTGTTGGAGCTTTAGATTTTACTCATGGTATAACCATCTAAACCACACAAAAAGTGATCCTTCCTCTTTAAAATCAAAGGCTTCATTCCAAGAAATGACAATAAACACAAATTGTAATGTCATAACATAAGAAAAATAAATATTCATAAACATTTATAACTGCAAAAAAATGCAAGTTCTAATGTCCATCACTTGGCCCTTAATCAAATACATAATATACAAAAAAAATCTCTATATCAACTTACCATTACTTACCAATTACTCTTGGAAATCATGAGCACTTTCACGTAAGCATTTTAATAGTGATTGGATAACCCATCAACACTCCATGGTAAGTAACTGGTAATGTATGACTAACAAATTTGATCACATTAGTCACAATATTTTGATTCAAATGAAATACTTTTAACTATCAATCAATTGTGCAATGTTAAATGATATTTAAATCATAGTACTTTTACAAGTACTTAAAGAGCACTACAGTAATCATCAAAATGATAAATCACTGCTTCACATGCACATTGTATTAATTCTCACTAAAGACATCCACAGAGTACTTCTAAAAGTACCAAAAGAGCACCTAACTCTCTAATCATCAAAACAGTCAATCACTGTATTAAGCGAAAATTGTCTTAGCCCCTAGTAAGATGTTCACAAGATTAGTAATACAATAAAGGAATTAAAATTTCCAATAACTCCTTATTGAGCAGTAGGCTCATTTCCTGTTAAATTTTCATAACATATTTTACAAGACTATATGTAAAATTCATTTTTAGCACAACACATAACTATTTAATTAATTTGTTCTCCCACGAGAACCATAATGGCAAAATAATGCTCTTCCCAACCCATGGGAATTGGTTTCCACAACTAGGTGGAGTCATTTTTACATCCAGACAGTTTCTTTGATAGAGACCTTACGAGGTCTAACATGGAATTCCACTGGCCAACCATTTCAAGAATTCCAATGACCACATAGGGTCCAATATAGGATTCCTCTTGGTAGCGTCCTGTCTATTCCTCTGACAGTGTCCCATCTATGAGGAATTTTGGGCATCCTCCAACAGGCTCCAAATCAATAAAGTTGCATCTGGCTTTTTACCCTCTTCACCATCTTGGAAAACTCTTTTCCCTTACTGAGATCATTTATCTCTAAGGAGAGGAAATCTGGGCAGACAAGTACCATCAACCCCTCTAGGCAGGTAACTGCCATCAACCCAAGGCATTCTAGCCTTTCACAACTATCTGCAACTGTCTAGCATGTTAAATTTCTCTTTTATCACTCTTTCCGAAAGTAATTTACATAATGAACCATATGCACATTATCATTAATAGAATAAACATGCATGTACCCCATGCATTTACACTTAACCCTCAACATGGGTCCACAACATCTAGATTGATAGGAAACATAACTAACATACATGTTGTATGCATTTTGATTTTCCAAATAACACAATCATGCATATCGTATAACATTATTCTTTCTCATTTACAGTTGCAATTCACATAGCAACATTTTACGTAACGAGTTTTCTTGTTGCCATTAAGCTACCACTAGTTAAGCCCATCAGCAACGTTAGTTATAAATATGCATCATTTAACAAGTATTCAATTTCCAAATCATTTTAGTTTCATGCAAACAATATTGTAATGCATAAAATTATATGCAAATATTCATTACTATGTACATGCAATGATAGTTGAGGTAACAATCTAAACATTTGCAATTTCCACAATGTATTGCCATCAACAAACCCATACATTTAGTAACTACCATAATCACTTGTTTGGAATTGTGATAAGCTTAAACCAAATTCAATTCACACATATAAGTGCTATTAGTTATTCATACAACACTAACCAATCACAACTACCAATCATCTTAATGAAACCATGGCAAACTTAATCAAAATTTAGTTATTACAATCAAGTCTCACTATTTGACTCATTGCATATTTTCAATATCTAAATGGGTTCTTCTAATGTCCTTTTAAAACATTTCGCCATCCTATTTGAGGATGTTCCCGTAGGATGTTACCCATATTTTACATTCATGCATTGACTCATTAAAATTAGTTCATTGTAACTTCAATCATGTTCATTAAATGCATCATTGTTATTGCCATATTTGCAAAGAAAAAGTTGGTAGTTGATTATCACTTTCCTTAATGAGTGTTCAATATTGTTCATAAGTGTAATGAGTGTTCAATATTGTTCATAAGTGTGACATGATTTTTATTGTCCTTTAGCCTCATTAAAAATCCAATGTCATGAACATAGTTATGCAGCAAACTTTATTACTTACTACGCAAAGCAACTATAAACATGAATCACACATATCATGTCAAAAGTAGTGTGCTACATAAATCAATATGTAGATTGTTAAACTCATACCTGAGTTAATGCTCATTGATGACATGCCTCAATCCCTTTTCCTCTTACCAATTCCTAAAGGCACCAGTGCTACAACCTTTAGCTCTGATACCACTTGTAACATGCCCCGGTAACCTCACATGTAAAAGCAGGGAGTTAGAATTTTTTTATACAAATTACCACAAGTAATTATCCAAATCAAAACTCCATATTCCTCATTAACCATTGGATATAATGTTCGATAGTACATAAAGTAAACTGCAATAAAGGACAGTAAGTTGCATAACCATTAACAACCACTGTTATAGTGTAATAACATAAACTGTCTTATGGACTTTGCATCCATTTCCTGATTTCCTTAGCCATATTACTTAAACACATACTTGGAAATTATGATTATCATATCAAATAAAGAATCATCATCATCAGGGATTCAACATCATCAAACTGACACAATAAGCAATCACATCATTGAACATCGATATACCTTGGAAACCCCGTAGGGTGAAAACCAGCAAATGTTTAATCTTATTATTAAATGCTCATGAGGGTTTTCACCCCTCACTCAATGGCTTATAAGGGATTCCATCCCTTAACCATTGTTATAAAATATTACAAGGAATTATCATTAAATTGTCACAGAACTAGCTAAAAGCTAATACATTTTCCATGAAACCCTTTACCTACATACTGCCACATGCAACATCCTTGTGGCATGATTGTTCTAGAAATGTACAATCTCACAACTCATACCCATCTGCATGGACCATTAATCCTTTTCCTACCACAACGTTAAATATAATCTATGCCTTGCACAAGTAATCCAACTTTACTTGCCCATGTTATCATTATCAACATTGATATCATGATTACATTTATAAATAATCATATTAACTAATCTTTGCCTTCACATAAGCATATATTCTTAGAGGACAAAACATTAACGTATTCCTTTGAAGGGACTAACTACAACATCAGTTATAATTTTCTTACATGAAAATTTACATAAACTTGATCAAAAGATCTAGTCCTTTAGCTATTACTTTTGATGCATGCAAATATATAAAGCAATCTCACACAACCTGTTGTCTTTTCTCGCATGTGAATGTATATCCTTTCTAATAAAATCTAACACAAATCTCGTGTGCATACACATCTCATTCAATAAGAAACTAAGATAATAGTTATGTTAGCATAAAAGTAATCACATGTCATTTTCCTAAAGAAATATTTCTCAATAGTTCTTCTATCCATACAAAGAACATATCTCTACAACACAATTACTAGTCTTTGTGCATCGAATAGCTTATCATAATAGCCCTTCTTTAATGTTTGCAACACATATTTCGTTCTCTAGAATTCTTCCATCATTTCATGTAAACAATTACATAATCTTTCTTAAAGGAAGTCATTATAACCCCATTTCTCTATCTCCCTATAAGTAAGTTTCTCATGCTTTCCCTTTCAAGAAATTATTATAGACACCCATATTTATGCATAAAAATTAAGAAAAAATAACAAGGTTAACTTAACCTTATGCACCAAAATCAAGAAGTCGACCCAACTCATCTAGCAGACAATCTTCTCAAGAGATTAATATTTTCAAGAAAGTTAACATCGATTTATTATTTTCAAGAAAGTCAACATAATATTTTTTCTACATGCACACAAAAATCATATTTCCAATGTTATAATAACTACCCTTATGTGCATGCAACATGTGTTTTTCCCAACACAATTACTTTTACTTCAATGCACATAATCTTTTCATGAAACACGTATGGAATTCTGGTTCTTGTATGAACACTATTCATATGTGTCTTTTAAGGAAATAATCTCTATTTTTTTTTTCCAAGAGATCTCTCATAAAAGCCATCATTTTCATACATTAAGTAAGCACACTTTTTCTAAAAAGAAACTATATTCATGTATATATAAAACATACACTTTTTTCAAGAAAGTTAGAAATGAATATCTATGTGCCTAGAAGCACATCATTAGCTATTTCTATCATGCATGTAATGCATAATTATTTCACAAGAAACTTAGAAATTAGCTAGTATCACAATGCAATTAGCATATATCCCTTTTCAAGAAACATTTATTAAATAAAAATACATATTTTAATTCAAAGAAGAACTTGGCCACTTTTCACGCTATGTCCTCAGGAAGCTTATATGCCTCACCATCTTTTTTGAAGAAGATGTTTTGGCTATTTAGCAAGGATTTTATTCCAAGAAAATGACAAGTGACACAACATTTCACACACAAGACTCACATGTAATCTTTCTAAGAGAAACTACATATTTACTCTATAAGAAAAACTACATATTTACTTTATGTCCACACATTTTTTCACATTCTTCATTGCATACTATTATGTATATATTATTTGTATTTGGTAAAAAGTCTTTCAAAAAGATACGCAAATAAACATTCTTATATTTTTCATTCAAGAAAGTGAGCAAGTTACTTATCTTTTCCATGGTAGTACCTTCAACATGGAGAAAGAACATTCCTTCAAGAATATTGTGTGAAAAGTTCGATCCTTGCATTGCAAAACACTTCTAATGATACCACTTCCCATCAAAGACAACAGAGTTTCACTGCCTTCAGACATATAAGATGCCAACAAGAACATCAGGTATCCTTAGACAACCATCAAGAACAAAATCCCAAACGCAGTAGCAGTGAATGGCACAAATCCATAAACCTTCTCTCAAGAACTGCTTTGTCTTAAGTTCAAATCCTTCTCCCCAGCCAATTCTCTACACTAGGCTTCATAATAAATCTAGAAGAAGGTACAGCACCGTCAACCCCACCTGACTCCGGGTTCACCCTGCGGCTAATTTTCGTCAGAAATCTCCCTTGTCCGGCACTGAGAATGCACCAGGGACATTGCAGCCAGAGGAGAACAACCACCAGCAGAAGAATAATCCAAAATTCCCTCCCTTTTCCTTCCTTTCTTGATTTCATCCTTATTCTGAATTAACAGAAATCAAGAATCAATTTTTGCACTGATTCGTAACTCTTTCTAAAAATTACTATTACTCAACTGATTAATTTTACACTCTGTTATTTTAGCGACGTTACAAATTTTTATTTCTAATCTTATGTCTACCAAACCTAAAGTATAATTAAAAATTATTTTAAATATTTTTTTTATTAAATAATTAAAAAATTCATAATTAAAAAACATATTACTGATATTATAACGATTATTTAAACCAACAACAACAAACTACCAGACAATACCAAAAAAAAATCCCCTTAAAATAATATAAGACAATTAGTAATATTTTAAATTAAATTTGACAACAAAATCTAATTACCTAATGATGGCTAATAATTAATTACTATTTTTTACCATTAATTAATTGTTTTTGTATAACTAATAATTGTTTAGTAATTTTTACAATTAATTAGTATATTTTATCTAGTATATTTTATACATAAGATGTAGATAAGTGAGATCGAACGAGATTTACTCTTTACCAATATCGAGTTCAGATAAATCCCCTAAAATAAATATAAGACAAATTTTAATATTTTAAATTAAATTTGACAACAAAATCAAATTACCTTAATGTTAATGATTGTTAATAATTAATTAGTAGTTTTTACAATTAATTAATTGTTTTTGTATAGCTAATAATTAGTTAGTAATTTTTACCATTAATTAGTATTTTTTATACATAAAATGTAGATAAGTGGGATCGAACGAGGTTTACTCTTTACCAATATGAGGTTCAGATATTGTGGAGAAGAATGAGGATGAAAACTACCTTAAAAAATTAAGCTATTTCAGGAAAAAAAAAATTGTTTCATTCACCAAATTAGCTAATCATAACTTAAACTCAACTTAATTTAAAAAAACTAGAAAATGAAATTATTATTTTAAAACGTTTTATCTATTGCTATGCAAAAAGCATATCAATTTCTATGTATGACGATGACTTCCTTTAAAAGGTTGTTCCAATAGAGGATGCCCATGTGAGCAACATAAATAATTTAATTGTTTCCAATAGGGGTAATCCTAACAAATCACGCAAACGTTGTTGGGAGGGTGGTCTACATCAGATATGAAAGTTGATGTGCCCAGTTAAAAAATTCGGAAAAGCGTCAATATTTTTCGTTGAAACTGTGAGGACGAGTTTCAAAACAGTAGAGTTGAGTCACGCAAATATGAAAATCCTCAAATTTGTAGGTTAGTTTTGAAATTCCAATCTTGGTTTTAATCATGTGGATGTCTTTGAATATCATGTCGATTCTCAAATCATTTGTACATATTTTTTACGGTTTTTAATAGGTTGTGATGCAACATGTGAGTTGTAATTGGTTATTTTATTATTAATATATTAATATATGTTTAATTATTAATTTTATATTAAATATTTTGTTTATAAATTCATATTGGATATTTTATTTATATAATGTTAATATTTTTTTACATTTTTGTCTATTATATTTTAATATATTATGAATTGTATGAGTGGTTAAATTATTTTTTAACTATATTTTTTTCTTCTAATTATATTACTGAAACTATATTAGGTTATATGGATATTAACAATATGCTTATTTTTTTTATTTTTTTTTTATTAGCCATTTTCATTAGAGATATTATTTTATTTTAGAGAGATGAAACATTATTTACACATCTCCTTCATACTAAGTTATAAATAAACCTCTTAATTATTAAAAATAAATAATAACAATTATCTTATTAACTGTATTATTATCATTAATATTTAAATCAATTTATATTTTCTTCATTCCAAAATACTTAACACTAAAAAAAAACAAATTTATAAAATACAAATCTCTTTTAATATTTTCTGAACCTTGGTACTCTAAAGCTAAATAAATCTAAAGTAGTGGATAGTTCTAAAGTGATGGTCTATCTCAATTAGACAAACTTATAATGTAAATGTAAATGAGTGTAATTTACCAATAAACAATTAAATTATTTTATAAACTATTTTTGAATAAATTTTATAATTTCGATAGTAAAATTGTATAATTTTACAATTTGATTTGTTTTAAAATATTTTTCTTTTTAATTTCGATAATAAAATTGTTTTACAATTTGATTTTTATTAAAACAAATATTTTTATTTTTATTTTATTTTATTTATTAATCAATGTTAATGGTTTATATTTAAAACATATCGACAAATCGTATACAAGTATTTAATATACATTGATGTATATGTTGGATTCACATGTGCTGATTGCTAGCTCCATGAAGAATGATTTACACATGCTCTTACTAGGTAAGATTTGTTTTTTAAACATTGAAGTGATTCGAACATGGTTTTGAGTGGACCATTGCCTTTTTAATATTAATATATTTAAATTTATATTCACTTTTTAATATTAATATATTAATAATTAGTAGCAGATTTATAAAATATATATTAATTAAAGTTATTGAGAGAAATTATGTTTTTAATATTAATATAGGTAATAGTATATCATTTTTTATATTAATATGTTATATTAATTAGATTTTAGTTTTATTATTTTTTGAGATTTAAATGATATAAATATAGTATAATTGTATCAATAAATGTGATTGATATATGTTTTATAGATATTTAATATCACATGCATAATTATATTACTAAATATTGGTGGTTGATAGAAATCTATCAACTACATTAATAATTATTAAGAGATTTAATATTAATATTAATTGTTATGTAATTTTAATAATTATCTAAGTAATAATTAGGTTTTATAACATTAAAATATTATAGATTATAATATTTTAAACTATAACATTATGGAGGGTTTCAAAATTTTGTAGATGGTGGCAATTCGTTGTAGCTAGTAGCAATTCTGTGGGCAATTGCACTAACTGACCAATGAGCAACCCCTCAAGTGGGGAGAGGGCTCTCTTCCTATAATAATGCAGTCAATGAAGCTCACAAGATCACGACTGGTAGCACAAGTAAGGCAGTCCGGGGAAAGGGGGAAGAAAAATCACCTGTGATGGGAGCCCAATGGCAAGCCAAAGCTTGAGGGCATTACCTTTTAAAAGCTATCCAAAACCCCAAATTTGTGATCCCAAATAATCGACTAGAGAAGACCTGCTAGTTCATTAAGGACCATGCCATCATCTATAAGTTCATGGGGATTTGGCCAAAGAAACAAGAGATTGTTCAATGGATTTAGGAAAAATGTAATCCCCAAGTGCCAGTTGAATTTAAGTTGAGAGCCAAAGGATTTTTTACATCTTCGTAGATCTGACAAATCAAAAAACGGGTTTTGAGAATGGGTCATATTCCATTAACAATGCAGGGATATTCATTCACTTATGGGAGGAATGCTATAATATGAAGAAAGAGAAGTTCTTAGCATCTCTAGTATGGGTCTGCCTCTTCTCCCTACCAGAAGACTTTTGGGAACCAGATACACTCGAGGGAATTAGTAAATCGATAGGATAATTAGTGACGATCTCAAAGATTACCAAGAGAAGGAAACATGTAGCCTATTCCTGGATCTACATTCAAATGAAAATCTCCCAACCCCTTCTAGAGTCTATATATTTGGAATACCGAGATACAATATGGACCCAACAACTTGATTATGTAGATGTGTCATTTAAATGTTTTCATTGCCATGAATATGGCCACCTTTTTAGGGATTTTCCACTCACAATAATAGAGGAGAATAAGGTTAAAGAGATAAAGGACGAGGAGGGGTTTTATATTGTTGGCCAGTGCAAAGGTAAATTTGCCAAAAATCAACCAAGTTACCAAGGTACTCAAGCGAATTTGATGAGGATGCAACAAAATCTACAAGTTTTAAAATTGAATTCAATGAAGTCAACCCCATTGTAGCAAGATACAAGCCCAACAAAGGCACATAAGGTAAAGGACAATAACCCCCTTAAAATCTTGAAGAATATGGAAATCCAGGGAGACAATGAGAGGCATGCATAAGAAATGGAAATCGAGCTAATGGGCATAGACCAACTGAAAAATAAGGTAGTAGAGAAAATAAATCCAAAATGAAAAACACAGGAAGATCTTGAGGAAGATTGAAAGCTCAAAGAGATCCTACTCCACACCAGAAAAATCCTTGAAGAGGAGGAGAAACATACTAGATTGAGCACCGATGAGAAAACGATGTTGGAATTATTCTAGGTCTAGGTTAAGGCCAATTTCAAGGACATGCCCTCTAATTAGTTAACGCTCTTCCAAAATTTATTTGGCCAATGGTGTGGCAGGTTAGCCAAGCCCAAAGGAGAGGAGAATGATGTAATATGTCCATCCAAGTCTCAAAGATCACCTCTTAAGCATGCTTAAAAGGATCCCATATAATGAAGGATGAGCATCTATGCAAGGAAACAAGGGTTTCCTATGCCTGGGAGTGCAGTAGGCAAAGGGAAAATCAGACTTGATATGGGGACCGAAAAGACTATAATGTCAATACCCTAACTCCTTGATGTGTTTAGGCCTTCCCATGCGATGTATAAATACCACTAGAAATTAGTTGATTCTGTTAGGCCACAAGCTGCTATAGGTGGGCCCTTAGTGAAGCCCATAAACCCTGCCCAAATAATAGGATATTATTTTCTTTTTTTTCATATTTTAAATAATATATGTGAGTTATTTATTACATACACACATGTGTACATGCTTTTTAAAGGGCATAGTCCCTTATGGAATTAAAAATATTGTTTTTTAATAAATGATCAAGTTTGTATGAGAAAGGGCTGCCCAAGGCCATGCCAAAGAATCAGAACTATAGGTGTGTTGAATGATGCTATAACAGTCAACCATGGTTAATAACCATGGTCACTTCTGTATTCAGGCTTCTATGATCCATAATGAATTAAACAAAGTCTTTAGGTAGAAATCACATGAGAGAAGTTTTTGGCCGACGCGTTTCGAACCAACATGTGTGGTTCATCATCAAGACCAGATGAAGAGGCAGACAATGGCAAAGGCTTAAATAGAGAGAAATGTAGAGACATAATTTCTTGAAATTATGTCTCTACATTGCTCTCTATTTAAGCCTTTGCCATGGTTTGCCTCTTCATCTGGTCCTGATGATGAACCACACTTGTTGGTTCGAAACACATTGGCCAAAGAATTCTCTCATGTGATTTCTACCGAAACACTTTGTTTAAACCATGGTCACATTATTACAAAGATTTTCTCTTGGTCCAACATCACATTGTCACAACCATGGTGATCCATGGTCTACCATGGCCCAACGTCACATTATAACAAAGATTGTCTCAATATAAAAATAAAACATGGTCAACCATTGTCTAATGTTGCATTATGACAAAGGTTGTCTCAATATGAAAATCAATCATGTTCTAAGGTCACATTGTGACAAATATTGTCTCAATATAAAAATCAACCATGGTTAATAACCATGGTCACATTGTGGAAAAGATTGTCTCTTGGTGCAACTTCCCATTATAACAACCATGGTGATCCATGGTCTACCATGGTCCAAGGTTATATTCTGACAAAGATTGTCTCTATTAAAATCAAACATGGTCAACCATTGTCGAGTGTTGCACTGTGACAAAGGTTGTCTCAATATCAAAGTCAATCATGGTCAACCATCCTCTAATGTCACATTATGACAAAGATTATGTCAATATGAAAATCAACCGTGATCGGCCATGGTCAACCAACTTTACTTTAGGGTTTATAATATTTATCTTAGGGTTTATATATCTTGGATTTTTAGTATTAATCCCTTGGACCATGTTTATTTTAGGGTTTATAATATTTATCTTAGGGTTTATATATCTTCGATTTATAATCTCTTGGGTTTTTATTATTAATCCCTTAGACAATGTTTATTTTAGGGTTCATATACCTTGGGTTTTTAGTATTAATCACTTGGGTCATTATTCCCTTAGGTTGATAATATTTATCTTAGAGTTTATATACATTGGTTTTATTATTCCCTTGGGTTTATAATATTTTATCTTAGTGTTTATATACTTTGGATTCATATTTCTAGGGTATAATATTATTCATAGGGTTCATAATATTTATATTTGGGTTTAATATAAATCCATTAGGTTTATAATGATCGTCAACCATAATCCAATGTTGCCATTATGACAGAAATTGTGTCATTATGAAAATCAACCATGGTCGACCATTGTCAACCATATTTATTTTAGGGTTTATTATATTTATCTTAGGGTTTATATACCTTGGGCTTATAATGTTTATCCCTTGAGTTTAATATTATTCCCTTAGTTTTATAATCCGTTAGGTCAATGAGGTTTATTCCATTGGGTTATAAGGATCATGTCAATATGAAAATCAACTATCGTCAACCATGTTCCAACGTCGCATTGTATCAAATATTATCTCAATATGTAAATAAATCGTGGTCAACCATGTTCAATAACCATGATCACATTGTGGAAAAGATTTTTTCTTGGTCCAACATCACATTATGATAACCATGGGCCAACCTCGCATTCTGACAAATATTGTATCAGTATGGAAATCAAACATGGTCAACCATCAACAACCATTTTCCAACGATGCATAATGCCAAAGGTTATATCAATATGAAAATTGGTCATGGTCATCCATAGTCCAACACCACATTATCACTAATATTGTGTCAATATGAAAATCATTTGTGGTCAAACATGATTATTTTAGGGTTTATAATATTTATCCCTTGGGTTTAATATTATTCCCTTAGGTTTATAATACCATGGTGTTTTAGAATTAACCCATTCAATTTATAATATCAATCCCTTGGATTTATTAGTCTAAGGGTTCATATTCCTTGGGTTATCAATCCCTTAATCCAACGTCACATTGTGACAACAGATGTCATCCATGGTCAACCATGGTCCAATGTCGCATTGTGAGAAATATTGTCTCAATATGAAAATCAACCATAGTGAGCCATGGCCAACTATTGTCCAATGTCGCATTATGGCAAAGGTTGTCTCAATATGAAAATCAATCATGGTCAACCATAGTCTAACGTCACATTGTGACAAAGATTCTTTCAACATGAAAATAAATTGTGGTCAACCATGTTTATTTTTTTGTTTATAATAGTAATCTTAGGATTTATATACATTGGTTTTATAATATTTATTCCTTAGGTTTAATATTATTCCCTTGGGTTTTTAGCATTAATCCCTTGGGTTTATAATATTTATTTTAGGGTTTAAATACCTTGGGATATAATATTAATCCCTGGGGTTTAATATTATTCCATTGGGTTTATAAAACATTAGGTTTTTAGTATAAATTCTTTGGGTTTATTATTTCCTTAGGTTTATAATATCAATACCTTGGGTTTATTAATTTGAGGGTTCATATTCGTAGGGTAAAATGTCATTCATAAGGTTTTTAATATTAGTTCCTAGGTTGAATATAAATCCTTGGGTTTTTAATATTAGTCCTTGGGTTAAATATAAATCCTTGCGTTTTTAATATAAATTATTAAAAAAATAATATTTGAATTAATAATTCAATGACTCAATTATATAACGAACTCATTTATTATTTAATGAATTATTTACTTATTAATTAATTATAATTATTAAATTAATGAATTAATTATTATTAATATTAATTTATAAAAGAAATTATAAGCTTGGCAGGTCTACATCTGAATCGTGTCCAATATATCACCTCGATAGTGGTAGGACTTGAACTAGTGACTTCACATTGAGTGCCTTAACAAAGCACTCGATCATAGTCTATCCAAGACCCCGTGGACAATATTTATTAATAATTAATAATGCTATTAAATTAATTTAGAATAAAAATAATAATATCGATTAATAATAGTAGTAATATTAATTAATAATAATAGTAATATTAATCATAATTATACGCCTTCGGCATATATCAACCACATTTACTAATGTGGTTGTGCTAGTAAAATAAATTATTATGTATATTACACTTATTGAATTATTAGAATTCATTTGCATATTCTACCTTTGTATGCACATCATGTTCAAGTGGCTACTTTAATCAATAGTTTGAAGTCAAATTTTGGAGATGTTTAAAAAGAATTTTAAAAATTTCTTTTAATTTTTGGTTATTATTTTAAAAACCTCTTTATATAATTTTTTATTTCTATTTTATGGTGTTGAATAAGTGTCCCCAATGTGGTGTTGAACTGACTGAACACAGTCTCCGAAGGAATGTGTGGGATATGATGCAAGGCACATGGTTGCAGGTGCAAGGACCTGCCTCCCAGTCATCTCCAAGCAACCTGAGTACGGGGCAGTTTAAAGAACCTTGTGTGAAACATTCGTTTGCATGGTATTCTTCAGGTGGTGACAACAATGGTGAGTTAATGGATGGAGGCGTGGCCCGCTATCACCCGAGCGATGCCTGGATATGGTGTACAATTAAAATTGAGGGTTGTGGAGTCTGGTTATGCTAAGAAACTTTGTATGTGAGTTTAGAGTGGGTAAACAATTATTTTTGTGGAAACCTAGTTTGGAAGAGGTGGCATCTGAGCCACTGAAGTTCCTTATTGTGTTCAAGGGAGTTTACCTTTGATAATTTTTGGTTTGGTCTGCGAGTTAAATCTATCGAATGGAGGAGTCGACGGGGAAAATTGGTTTTACTGGAGCAGTGTTGGTTCAATAGGGGTCTAGGTATTCTCTAGTTGCACAATTGGGGTCTGGTCATTTTCTCATTGAATTGGAGGTATAAGGTCTTATTTTCCCCCACTTATGCTTTTGTCGGGGCCATTCAAGCTTGGTGGAGTCTGTGGGGCATGTGCATTGTTCTCTTGGTGGCCGTTTGGCTTCCGGGTGACCTTCTCACGGTGGGCGTCATAGATGTTTTTGTGGCTATGGTGAGTCTAAGATCCTTGGACTCTATCTTGGAGAGACTAGAGGTGGTCTTGCTGGTAGGAGGGGTGAATTTTCCCTCGATGCAGTTATTTTGTTGTTTCAAGTGGATTAGCATGTTCCCTATTTCTCACATGTCTCGTTCTTCGCAGCGTGTGAAGCCCAATTCAGGCAGTCTAGAGGGAGGTGCAAGCCTCTCCCAAATGGAGCTCGCTCCCATACCCAATCCTTTGGGTTGTGGTGGCTCCAAACTAGGTCGCTTGAGCTCGGTAGCCTCAATGGGACTTGGACATGACAAAATGGAAGGAAAACATCGGGGACGCTAAGAGGCAAGGGGGGGGTGCTCCTAATGAAGTCATCCATGCGGCGGGTCAGCTCGTCACGGAGGATTGAGGAGTCAGGGGGTGGCGCATTGTGTGGGATGTGGGCAGCAACAGGTGTGTTGCATGGAGCATTGTCAGGACCTCATTCAATTAATTTTGGACTGAATGGAAACTTTGGAGTGAGTGAGGAAAGAAGAGCACATAGAGCTAATTGCAACTTTGAACAAGATGCACTACTTTTAGTACCATACTCGAGAACCTATGGTGGTCATCTCGTGAGGCCAAAACATGTTATCTAAAAAAGTCGAAATGTTGGAGGCTTGGATGGCCCATTTCGAAAAGGACATTTAATGCTCTTTATGCCCTCCTCCGCCTCTAGGAACATACCCGAACAACCTAGCTTCCATCAGTTTTGACAACTAACATGATTACAGGTCTTTTATGTATCTTGTTTGTTTACTAGTGTTTTTGACCCTTCAAGTTGTGGTCTTTGTCACTTGATGATTTTTTTTTTGCACTGTCATTTGTTATCAACAATAGTCAACAAACTTGGTTGAGGTGAAACTACATGTGTCTTACTTTTGATGTACTATTTTTAAAAGAATAAATAAAAACTCAATTTACAAAAAAAATGAATACATTTTGTTTAATTTACATATTTAATCTTTATACTATGTTTCAATTTTAAAATTATTTATAATCATAAATTTGTAATTTATCGATAATATAAATTTAAACATAAAATTAATATTTTGAATAAATAAATACATTTTTATTGTGTTTTTTAAAACCATATATATCAAATCTAGTATTCATAACTAACCAAAAACAAAATGTGAAATAAAATAATAGACTTTGGAAGGGATAATAATCATCATTAAAATTATAAGAATAATTTATAACAAGATGAGGCATTTACTTTAATTAAAAATATTATTAATTCAAATATAAAATGAAATTTCACATTAATAATGTTATTGTTTTAATACAATTTATTATAAAAGTAGTAACCATTTTGATTTGTATATATGTGAAGTTGGCATGTCTCCTATTGAAAGTGCGGCCATGTTTAGATATATGATGTATAATAAGAAGCTTCAGAATATGGAATTGAAGAGGCTTCTAAAAATTGTTTCTAACTTTAGTGAAAACCCCCAGTAACACCTTAAGCTTGGATGGCATCAGGATACTTAGTATTGGCTCAACCTTTGGGGGATTAAGGAGGAGATCTTCATGGGAAGAGAGGATAATATCAAGGATACTATTACCTCCAATTTTTAAGGACAAGATGTGGGATGCTAAGGAGATGGAAGGTAAAAGGAAGCTAAGGTACTATAAGGAGGTGATCAACCCCACTCTCGATAACCAAAATCATCTCTTTATGTTGATTAGCACTAAGAAGAAAATGAACATCGGTAAGATTAGAACTAACTCTCACAAGATTCACAGTGAGATCGGGCGATGGTCTACCCCTAAGACTTCCTTGGACAATAGAATTTGTCAAATTTATGATAGTAAGAAATTGGAAGATGAAAACCACTTCCTTTTAGACTGCCCGACTCTTGCCCACATCCGCTCTCAATTCCCTATCATCAATCACACCTCCAATCTTCTTGACTTATTAGGCCAGCCGAATTATAACGATCTTGGAATGCTTATTTCCTTGCTCTTTGATCACATAAACAACATTTTGAAGTATGACAATTAGACTCTCTTTTGTTGAGGCCTGATAGACCACATTGGTCTTAGTGGACATTAATCACCATCATCATCATATATATATATAAAGAGAATATTATATTATATAATATCTAAATTAAAATAGTTCAATTCAATTGGTAGATAGAATAGGTTTTTTTTTATAATTTTGTTTTGGTGAATTTTACTAAGACCTAGTAGAGATTGGTAAGAACCATAAATTTAAGTTATTTAATTTATAAAGTTGAAGTGTTTGATCAAGGAGGTCATTTTGTCTACTTGTTAGATTGTGCTAATTAAAATGTTAAAAATTAGTTAATGCAATCTGTATTTATTGAAATTACTAAGTTTAAGTACGTGAAGGCCATGTTGTTTACCTTTTTATAATGTGGCTTTTTTGTAGGAATTTGGTAAATGCATTTTTTTGACAAAATAGTAATTTTCCATTATTAGTAAATGCCAAGGCAAGACTCTAGCAATAGATTTTCTTTTTATTACCCATTAGTTGAGTTTTGACGAATATATTCTCTAATGTTTAACTATATATATATATACTATATATATATCATATATCATATTATATATAGAATATTATATATTATATATATATATTATATAATATTATATATTATTTTATATATATATTCATATTTTGAAGGTTGTATTTCACCTTATGACTAAGTGAATACATAAATGGATTCAACCCCTTCAAAAATCTATAAGATATTTAAATTGCCTAAACTATATAACTCAAACTTGTATTCATATAAACTTTTAAAAAAGAATTAAACAATATAATGTAATAAGACTATATTTCCTTGTTTGAAATAGTAATTATTCAAATTATATCTATTAAATTAAAATAATAATAATCAATAATAATTTTTAAATTAAATTTGATTCTAAAAATTTGATTTTTATTTAACATTATTTTTAAATATTTTCTTAAAAATTTTTTAATTAATTAATAATACTAATATTCTAAATAATAATTAAAATATTAATTTTATAAATTTAACTTAAAAAAGTACTCATCTTAAATTTCATTTAAAAATTGGTTTTGTTAAAAAATTTCCAAGGCATTGAAGGTGTTTGGTCTTTAATACTTAATTCATTATCATTTATTATTTAAAACTTACTATATATTTGATTAAATATATAATTTGGACTATGCCTTAATGAGGTGCATTTTTTTTGTTAAGAATTTGTTTTTTTAAGACGTAAGGAAAACATGTTAAAGGTTTAGGAAAATATATTAAAAGTTTAGGAAGTAAGGAAATAGGGTAAAGATGCAAGATCCAAAAGTATTTGACCAGGTGAAACCTTTTCCTTACAAAGTGGTAATTTAAATAGCTTGTTTTTCCTTAAATAATAATGATGAATCAACCTGCATTCATGGAACTAGTAATCACTATCCCCAACATTAATTTAACTGATAAATTTAAATTATAATAAACTTTTTTGACAGTATAAAATATTAATAATAACCATAGTGATTTTTTTTTGTTTTAGCCCTTATATGAAAAAGTACTTAGATACTTCAAAGTTATTTGAGCCATCATTTTCTTAATTAATTTTTTTGATCGGATGGCCTGAATTGAAAGATGCCAGTATATTCTTGTAGTCTCCACTAAATCAATGACTAAAATTAAAAGCCATAACTTCCTTGCATATCTAAAAGGGGTGTTTAAACCCTACTTAAATTATTTTTTTATCAAATGACATCAAAATTTTAATGTGCCTCTCATTTATCATTAACAAAAATAATATTAAAAAATAAAAAAATATATATAAAACAATATAGGATAGAACAACAATTTTTCTTGAATATGTGCAATTTGGCAACATGCAGTTATCCCATCATTAATTATGAAACGCTTGATTCTCCCCCGCTAAAAAATGAAATTAAAAAATTAATGCCAAAAACTGTTGAAACTGATGTCTCTTTGCATTCTGAAACGTATGAAACTAAGTTATTCGCTACTGGGGTGTATGAAACTAAGTTTAATGTGCAGATGGGTGGGTTAATGTAACAACAAAACTAGAATCTAGAGAAAGAAATATGTACCAAGCGAGGTTCAGATTCCTTGTATGTTCTTGCCACATATTCCAAGAAGAAAACAATTCCCAAGGTCACATGGGCATTGGCCTAGGAATAAGAGGCCTGGGGGTTGGCCGAGGTGATAGCAGGATTGGGCATGGAAGAAGACAAGGTGGTAATTCTTCATATATTAAGTTTGATTATTCTAGCAAGACTTCCATGGCCAGTTGTTGCAGGCCACCTACTTGATCTGCTGCATGCAGAACACATAATGGAAGAAACAGTAGCCAGGTTATTTCATAATTTGATTTCGATGAAGCTGAAGTGGTATCCAACAGCTCTTGGGCCAAAACGACATTGATGATTAGGAACATTCCGAATAAATATAGGCAAGTATCTGGTCGAACTGTTATTTTTTTTTTTGCTGTTAGTAATTGATTTCTATTCAATTCAAGTCATTAGGCTTTTGTTAGTAAATTGAATTTAGTTCTGACGAGACAGGAAATTAAATCTGTTCAGACAAACGTGATTGAATACTGATGATACATAGTTGATGCTTTTGCACTGAGAGTGCTTGATTTTGTTATATGTTGGTGTTTTGTAGTCAGAAAATGCTTCTGGCTGTGCTGGATCAACATTGTGCAACAAACAACGGAGACGGGCTAGTTTCTACTTATGATTTTGTGCACTTGCCAATCGATTTCCAGTAAGTGATATCTCTATTCCTTTAATCATTTGAACCATTAGAACCTCGTGCGTGTAGGGTATCAAAATGAAAGCTAACACTTAGTTTCTATATTTTTCAGGAATAGGTGCAATTTGGGCTACGCTTTTGTGAATTTTACATCTACGAAAGCCACATTAAAGTTTTACCAGGATTTCCATAAGCAGCGATGGGAGGTCTTCAGTTCGAGGAAAATATGCGAAGTTACATATGCAAGAGTGCAGGTATTAAGTTCTTTTTCTAAATGTATGCTGTATATCTGCAATAGTACAGCTATTCAGTGTTTTCTTAATGTAGTTATGTAGTGCTTGATTATAGTCTGTTGTTGCTCTTGCATTGATCATTTGCTAGTTTTGAATGCCAGGGTCCACGTTCCCTGGAAGACCACTTTCGCAATTCGAGGTTAGCTTGTGACACCACCGAGTTTTTACCATTAGCGTTTAATCCGCCCAGGAATGGAAATAATCTGACTGACAAAATAGTAATGGGAGGCCTCAAGCATTCCAGAAACGGTACAGGACGAAAGGTTTGCAATAACAACATCCAGCAAGAAGATGGTACTGGTGCAGCAGACTCGAAGCTCAACAACCTGCATGGCAGTCCAGGCCAACCTCCTCATCGATGTCAATATAATGGGCAGAGTCGTAACAAAAGAATGACAACTTTGGAAACTCATTCCAACCACAATTGGAACAATCGGTTTCGATCCACCACTACCCATTATAGGCCATTGAATGCTGGTGCATCTGCAACTAATAATCCGACAAATAGCAGCGTCAAACCTTGCTCGTTGATCTTTCCCTCATCCATCTCTGTCAATGTTCTATGTTATTTTCTGTGTTTTATTAATAGTGATTCAATCTTTGGTTTCCAATTAACACTTAAGCTTAGGCCTGTTGAGTTGTTTCCCTTTCATATCGGTGTGTCTATTCTCTTACATGCATTGTTAAGATCCACATCCACAGTGGAACCTTTGTTTAGACAAGAAATCTTTGAAAAAGATTTAATCTCGATGTAGTTTTGGACTTGAAATATTATTGAATCTAGTTCATAACCGTATCGGGTCCAAACCATTATGGCATCGCAAAAACCCAGT
>APFE030897654.1:37706-83813 GCA_000404065.3 Pinus taeda | reverse complement strand
TAGTGCTGAGGAAGAGCCCCTAATTGATTATACTTTACCTCCTTGGACACACCCTCGGGGTTTTGATCACTCCATGACTTGCCCTCTCCAATGTGACCATCACCTTGAGCAACCTAGTTTTTCCACTCCTTCTTTCTCTCACCCCTTGTTCCCCCCTCATCACAACCTTGTGTCATCTACAAAGCACAATATTATGATCAATGATTGTGAATAGAAGTTTTTAAGGATAATCATTCATTCCGCCATTGTGTACTTAGAGGGAAGGCTCTGCATTTCTAGATTGACTTGTGTTCCTTATCTTAGGGATTCCTCTTGCCTCACATGGAAACCATATTTTCCTGCCTCCTACCTGCATCATCCTCGATTTGATTGGTTTTGCATTAGCTTTGGGATTTTTTGCATGAGAAATCATATAGGCAGACATATTTATATTGATTTGATGATATGTTGGCTGCATTGGATTTATGATTACACTTAATATTAACTTTGTCGTATGCATGTTAGGGTAGCATGCATTGCATGCTTATTTTCTCATTAGAAATAACATCATATGATATTTATCATGGTAGATTAGTTTCATTTAGATTAAATTTGCATATTTTATTTTCCTGTTGATTTTATGGCCTAACACTAAGCATGGGGGATCATAAGAAACCATAGGAACATGCTACCCTCTGAGTTTAATCATTGATATGTGCAGGTAACAGGTCTAATATAACAAAGAGATTATTGGTGTTCTCATGACCTCTCGTTCTAGTAGCTTTTCTGACTTTTCTGAGATATTATGTCCTAGTTGGAGCCAGATGTTACCCACCACTTTGTGGGTGATATCCCTAGGAGAAAAAAATTATCCATGATGGTCTTTAGTCGGTAGCCAATAGCCCCTTGTAGCCACCAACTAGTTCATTGGGCCATTTCTCTGCCACCTGAGTTGACCATGTGGTCCCTCACCCATTTGTCATGATCGTATGTTTGAAGGTGGGCCTCCCAAACCTAAAGGTGTGCCTTGTCATTTGGTGGTTGAGTACTTTAGTTTACTTATCATGGAAACTCTTGGACATGGATTAGTGGGGGGATTTGGTCGAAAGAGTGGACTAGGTATGTGCTCCTATCCCCTAGGTCTCTTTTGGGTATTAACCTTGGACTTTAGTCCCATGGGATCTCTTTTACTGACCTTTAGGTTTAGGGATGGTACTACATGGGAAAGCCCAATTTTTGTTGCGTGGTAATTTTCCCCAATCCACATATATCGCCTCCATTTCACTCATTATAAACCCATTCATCACTCCTCCCACCTGGGTCCACATTCCTCCATTGGTTCCACAGAAGGTCTGCCATGCCCTCCCATTTTCCCACAACTTGGTTCGAGCCAGGAATAATGCCCGAAGGTTGATGCAAAAGAAAAGAAAAGAAAAAAGCATAATTTTCCACATTCAACAAGAAATTGTACCACAAAATAAAAAAGGATGGTCGAGATAAATACATTTATCATGTGGGGAAAACCCAATACATGAGCTCTACCCATTTCAATGGTCATCAGTCTGGTTCCTATAGGCCCTAGATGAACCTCCTTTATCATTTAGGATCCCATGGTTTTCCCAACCCTTGGTGGGTGGTGAACTACACCACCTTAAAGGGGATATACACTACTATACTTTACACTTCGTGCTATCATTCCCTGAAGCCCAGAGTAGTTAACCAAAGAAAAATCATAAAAGGAAAAAGGCATATGAAGAAGGGTGGAAAAATCAACGTCGAGGTAACTCATGTACCACGATTAGCCCCTCCTACACATCATTTACCCAAGTGTTGGCTTCCCTTTTATTAGATACCCTTGTACCATGGCATGTGACCCAGGATTTCCCCTTCTTACCCCACTCTTTTCCATCACTTCATCACGTGCCACCACCATTTGAAGGATGTACCATGGACATACCAACCCCTTTAGAAGCATAAACCACCTAATAGAGTGTTTGGTTAAACCCCCTTGGAGCTCAAAGATATTAGCACATGCCAAATCCCACTATGGAATGTCATGTCATTATGAAGTGCTCCCCTGTTTTCCACGATTTGTAAACTCTTTTACTTGATTTCTTTAATTACTTCATATACTGGAAGGCAAGGGGACGCATTGGATCTTATTCAGGATTGCAGATGGTCTTCATCTTGGGTTTGATCTCCCTATACGAGTTCTTGACACTCCAAAGGGCTACATTGGCACATGTAGGGTGTGTGTAAAGAGCCATGGGTCTTCGCAGCAGCAGAAAAAATTCTATGGATCCCCACAGTCATTCATATATTGTTGGTGGTTCACCTATTAGACAAGGAAGATGCACCTGGTTCACCATGCCTAGTTTGCTCCAAAATTACACCATACACTTGGAAAATGGTCCAAGAGCTATATGATTATGTGGTGTCATTCATACCATCATCCTAGCCCTTGCAGACTTTTGACAGGCATTTTTTATTCGTTTGGAGACCCGTGATGACACTTGTGTGCCCCCACATCCATTTGGGAGCTCCACATGTTTATTACTTGGAGAAGAGAGGGCCAACCACTTGCCCACTACTTTTGGGAGTCATATTTCACATTATGGCCCCTATGGACTTCATTAGGCCTCCTTTAAGGCCCAATGACATGTGTTATTGATCATTCAACCCTCTTGATAGGCTTACTCCTTTGTTATTGAGCTAGTTTGGTGGGTTTGTCACCAAAATATTGTTATTATGCACATTATTTTATTTTAGGGGCTAAATTAGGCCTAATTAGCTAAATCAAATTCATTTGGAAGTGTGTAAATAGATGAGAGGTTATTCATTCTCTCATCATCACTTGTATTGGATCATTATCTCTTGGGAGATTTTCACTATTCTTTTTGGAGGATGAAATTGGATGGATGGATGAATTTTGATGTTTGTACCCCTTCATTTTTGCCTTGGAGCTTTTATATTGGCATATGATGATGATTGGATATACTTGTTCTCACATGTAAGTGCATTTTTAATGCTATTTTGTCACTCTTTTTATGTCACATGCATGTTGTTGGGGATTTTTGCTATGCTAGGTTGAAGTTTGTTGCTTTTCTTATGTGAAATGGTGGAAATTTGTCTTTTCTTAGCGTTGCATCATGTCATGGGACATGTTTGAAAAAGTGAATGTTCCTGGAGACATTTTGTTGAAATTTTGTCTTGATAATTCATCACATATTGCATATTGAAGTATAAAGACCTTGAAGTAATTGTCCATGCCCTAATTGTCATGTGAAATTATTTTATAGACCTCCTTAACTAAGTGAATCCATTCCAATAATTGAAATATACTTGACTCCATTTCCCCCAAAGGATTAGGCATTGTTCCTCCATATGTGATCACCTTAAAGCATATTTTTTTTCTCACCTTCCCTCTTTCTTTATATGACTAACCTATATAGGTAACTTAGGGCATCACTTATCTCACAATCTAGCCATCCAAATACTTTGATTTTTGGTACACAATTGCGTTGCAGTTTTCTCTAGAGGCCCTCCAAATTTGAAGATAATCTGACAATGGGATCTCAAGATATTGCAAGCCCTAGCTCGAGGATCATTTCTTGCCCTAGATTTCCCTTAGCTACTGACCCCATTGCGATTATTGCATCAAATTAAAATAAAATGTATCCTTTTATCCCTTTCTCCTACTCCATTATGTCAAGCACACCTTTGGCTGATTAATTCCATTCCCTTGACCAAATTCTGGGTCCACTTAGGCTCGTGTGGTCCCATAACATTTTAAAGATAAATCCTCAAAGACCACTTGGAATCCAAGTTTCCACAAGGATTTCAGGGTCTAGTAATTTCCTTGAAAAGTCATATACCCAAACCCTAGCCCTTGTAATTCTCCTAAGCCCTTTCTAAAGAACCTTTCATCTTGCCTTCCAAGCAAGTAAGTCATATATTTGAGCCTCTCTTGTGAATAGGCTTCTAGGATCACCTTTCACCCTATCATTGATCCATTCATCTTCAAGATCCTCATGATATTGGGTCTCCTCCCATCGATGAAAGTCCGTAAAGAGAAGGGAACCTTAGCTAAGGTAATAGTGGGATATCACTCCATTGTTTGCCTTGACCTAGTAGTTTCCCTATAGGATCCCCTCCTAGGCACAATGCTAGTTTGAGCGGTAACAGGTTCAAGATGGATCTTCAAAGTAAATCATGCAATAGATGGAAGCATAGAGAAGTATAAGGCCATATTTTTGGCCAAAGGATTCTCTCAAGTTGAGGGAATTGACTATGAGGAGACCTTTTCTCCTATAGCAACATATTCATCTAGTAGATCAATTCTTGCACTAGTTGTGTGGATGGAGTGGAAGATCCACTAGATTGATATAAAAAACAACTTTCCTCAATGGGGTTATTAAGGATAGGGTGTACATCGAGAAACCAGAAGGTTTTGATACATTTGATTGAGAGTCGCGCATGTGCAAACTTAAGTGAGATTTGTACGATCTCAAACAAGCACCTTTTGCTTGGTACATCAAGGTCGATAGTTATCTCACCGGTTTGGGATTCACCAAAATTGAAGTGGATGTGAACCTCTATCATATCTTGGTAGAAGGTAAATTTCTTAGTACTGTCTTATATGATGATGATTTGATTTTAACTGGTGATGAGCAACTGATCAGATCTTGCAAGGAGGACCTTGCAAGGGAATTTGAAATGAAGGACATGGGTCTCATGCATTAATTCATTGGGTTGGAAATATGGAAAGGTGAAGGGAAACTGTTTGTATCTCAAGGAAAGTATGCAAATGAGATACTACAAAGATTCTATGTGGAAAGTTGCATTCCCATGGAGACACCTCTAGCGACCAACTGGAGGAAGGAGGATGCCACTTCAGGTGAAGAGGTGGATGCTACCATTTATCGGAAATTTGTGGGTTCATTGATGAGTCTTGTGAACACACAAATAGATATGTGCTATGCAGTCAACCAGTTGATCCAGGATATGGTTATGACAATTAAATTATATTGGAAGGAAACTAAGCATGTTTTATGGTACCTCAAAGGCACTACTCAATAAGGATTTTGGTACAGATGAACAAAGGGAGTGAATTTGTGTGGCTTCACAGATGCAAATTGGGTAGGGATTCCATTCAACCAAAAGAGTACATCAGGTGTAATTTTCAGTGTTGGGTCCACAGCAGTTTCCTGGTACAACAGGAAGCAAAGATCTGTGGCACTATTTTAGATTGCAGATTACTGTGGTGTGATTTTTGAATGGGGTTCGGATTTTCCACAGTGCTCATATTTTCTGGTCGACGTTTCGAGTCTGAAACTAGACTCATCATCAGGACAAGATTGTGAGGAGAAAAGAAGGAGAAGGATAGGTATAAATATGCAAAAACAGGATGAGAAGACAAACAGGCCGACTCCTATATAATTTAATTATTTAATTTTGCTATTTAAGACCTTTATATTGTTTAATAATTAGTTAGATACTTTAATATATATTAATATTCATACTTTTTTATCTCATTATAAAAAAAATTTGTTTATTAATAAATGCTTTTTGTTTTTATATTGATTTTATTATTATATGCTTATAACGCTATGCCTAATGTTAGTTGAATTCTTTTTTTAATTTGCTTTATATGTTTTATTCATAATGTGAATATATATTTTTAAGTATTGTTTGTTAATGTCTAACTTAAATGATTATTTAATAATGAGTATTATTATTATATTTTAATTAATGTTTTTAAGGCCTAACAGTGAAATCACCCCCAAGATCTATGGAGCCCCTAAAATCCATAAAAAAGAAGTCCCCTTAAGACCCATAGTCAACACCATAGGGTCCCCCACTTATGAATTAGCTAAGTACGTCGCTAGCATTCTATCCCCGCTAGTAGGCAAGACAAGCTCTTACATAAAAGACTCTAATCAATTTGTAAATTGCATTAAAAACACCAAGCTAGAACCCGGAGACAAAATCGTTAGCTTTGACGTAGTCCAGCTATTTACCAAAATTCCCCTTAATGAAGCTATTCAAGTAGTGAAAGAAGTAGCAGATCCCCAGACCGCTAAATTAGCCGAAATTTGTCTTCGCTCAACTTTCTTCTCTTTCCAGGGTGAAATGTTTGAACAAACTTCGGGTGTCGCTATGGGATCCCCTCTCTCACCAATCGTGGCAAACCTGTTCATGGAAAAATTCGAAAAGAAGGCATTGGATTCATACCCATTAAAGCCCAAATCGTGGTTCAGGTTCGTGGATGACACTAGTGTCAATTGGCCTCATGGCGAGAATGAGCTTAACAAGTTTTTGAACCATCTCAATAGCTTGTCCGAAGACATCAAATTCACAATGGAGGTAGAAGAAAATAATTGCATCCCTTTCTTGGACATTCTCCTCATAAGAAAGGAGGATGGCTCCATGGGTCACAAAGTCTTTAGAAAGAAAGCCCATACTGATAACTACCTGCATGCCGATTCTCATCACCACCCCTCCCAAAAAATGGGGGTGCTGCAAACCCTCTTCACTAGAGCCTTCAGAATCTCGGATTCAGACCACGCTGATGAAGAAATTTCTTACCTTAAAAGAGCTTTTGCCAACCTAGGTTACAATAATAAAAACATATACAAAGCCATTCAAAAAGCAAAATCTGATAAAAGTAAAAGCAAATCAAATGACACCCCAACCTCTAATGCCTGCCTTCCTTACATCCAAGGAGTCACAGACAAGATAGCAAAAATCCTCAATAAGAAAAATATAAAAACTGCTTTCAAACCCCTATCCACCATTAAACAAAGAATGAGATCTGTTAAGGACAACCAGGAGCATCTTCAGCAAAAAGGAGTGTACATCATCAATTGTTCTTGTGGGGACCAGTACATAGGAGAAACTGGTAGATCAGTTAAGATTAGACTCAAAGAGCATAGTGCTGATATCCGTAAAGAAAGAGTGCGATCCTCAGCCCTAGCCGAGCATGTAGGAAAAACCAATCATCATATATGCCTGGAAGACACCAAAGTCATTGCAAATGTAGAGCACCAGTTTAAGCGTAAGGTTAGAGAAGCTATTGAAATCATCAAACATCCTAAAAACCTTAATAGGGATGGCGGCATGGAAATTAGCATAAACTAGAACCCCTTGCTAACCCCCGAAAATAATCTCAATAGCGAGGTTAGCAATTCTTGACCCCTTACCTTATAAATTTAGCCATCTCTCTAGGCTCCTAGGCATGGAGAATTTCTAGGTTGGAATAACCTAATTATTAGTCTAATTAGAATAATAATCATCATAAAGATTGAAGCATTATTAAGAATTTGTAAAATGCATCATCACTCTAAAATTATTAAATAACATAATAATAGATAAAAATAATAAAGTATATATAAATAGGAGCAATAATAAATATCACAGTTAATAATATAAATAACATTCAATTGAACAACATAAGGTGTTAGAATTAATAACTAAAGGCTAATATTAAATATAAGCAAAATATTAATAATAAATTAGAATATCATTAAGGAGAACAATTAATTAATAAATAAAATAAAAAGATCTTAAGTACTAACATCCCAAGAATAATGCTAGCATAGCATAATATTAACAAAAAGTAGACTTAAAAAATCTAATAATTAAATTTAAATTAATTAGAATACTCATTAATAAATTACCATTTGTAATAATAAAAAAGACATTAAATAACAATAATTAAAATATCAATTCACATAATGAATAAAGCATATAAAACCATTTAAATGAGAGTTCAATTATCTTTTATGAATAACATTATTAACAAATAAAAAAATCAACAAAAAAACAAAAACATTTATTAACAAACGTTGAATATTGATAAAAAGTATATATAAATAGGAACATTAATAAATATCAAAGTTAATAATATAAATAACATCTTAAAAATAATCCACCTTCAATAAAAACATAGGGTTTAATAATTAATAACTAAAATCAAATATTAAATATAATCAAAACATTAATAATAAAGTAGAACATCATTAATTAAGAGCAATTAATAAACAAAATAACAAATCTTAAGTATTAGCACTAATAGGAATAATGCTACATCAAAATTAATATTAACAATAAAAATTAGGCCTTAAAAACATTAATTAAAATATAATAATAATACTCATTATTAAATAATCATTTAAGTTAGACATTAACAAACAATACTTAAAAATATATATTCACATTATGAATAAAACATATAAAGCAAATTAAAAAAAGAATTCAACTAACATTAGGCATAGCGTTATAAGCATATAATAATAAAATCAATATAAAAACAAAAAGCATTTATTAATAAACAAAATTTTTTTATAATGAGATAAAAAAGTATGAATATTAATATATATTAAAGTATCTAACTAATTATTAAACAATATAAAGGGCTTAAATAGCAAAATTAAATAATTAAATTATATAGGAGTCGGCCTGTTTGTCTTCTCATCCTGTTTTTGCATATTTATACCTATCCTTCTCCTTCTTTTCTCCTCACAATCTTGTCCTGATGATGAGTCTAGTTTCAGACTCGAAACGTCGACCAGAAAATATGAGCACTGTGGAAAATCTGTGGCACTCCTCTCGGCAGAAGTAGAATACATGGATGCAAGTCAAGCACCATGATCTAGGTGGATGTTGGTGGCCACCCACCTATCCCACTTCGACCCCCACAACTGTCTCTTTTAGTTTTTCAGTTTCCCTAATTGTAGCACAATTTACTATTTTTAGCAGTTTTTCGGGTCTTGAACTTCAGGAGTTGTTTTGAGGCCCTAAATGACATTTTTTGGGAAATCTGGGAGCAGCATAGGCCCATGGATCGATGTTGCTCTTCCCAAAGTTGTAATTCTCAGATAGATCTTTCTAACGAGCTATTGTACATGTCAAACAGAGATTGTATGCAAAAGTTACGACCCCAGGAAATTGATGTACTAATTTACCCAAACAGGGCCCACAATTTGGTGTTTCATCTTCTAGGGTTAGGTTTTGGGATGTTAAGGGTTTTCCATTGTTTCTCAACAATAAATAGGCCTTCGAGCCTCATTGTAACACATTTCAAAGGCATGTAGCCGCCACATATCTTCTTAGAGATAAGCTACCATCGTCATCGCTCGTTTATTTCCATTTTTGTTTATAAGCATATTTTAGTATTTTACATTAATGAAATGAAGTATTATTTCCACTACATCTTTGTGTATATGGTTATCTCTATATTTTTTTGTGTTCTTGTTTAAATCTAGATCAGTGGTATCAGAGCGGTCTTCTTTTTCTCTATTTTTATTTCCATGTCCCCAACGAGGTCGAGATATAAGGAGTTAGGGCTTAAACTTGTCGAACCTTTGCAAGATCAGCCTCACAAATCCCTGTGGCCTCCCATGGTGGATGAGAAGAAAGATGAGGAGGTAGGATATCCTATCAAAATCTTACTCAAAGAAGCTCTCAAGGGACAAAGGAATGTGGTGATGGACAACTTTGCCCAGATCCTTCAGTGGCTACCCAGAGGCGATGCATCGACTTCCAACAACTACTCTGGAAACGCCACACTGTTTAAGGTACAAGTTAATTTTGAAATCCCCATCAAGGTTCAAATAGATGTAGATGTTGTAGATAAATGGTTAAATATGCTAGATGGGTATTTTTTTGTTCATGAATTTTCGAATCGAGAAAAGATTGTTTTCGATCTTCTCAAAGCAGCCCCCCACATCAAGGATTGGTGGGAAACCTACTACGAGCAGAAGAATGCAAGTACGGGCTCACTATTTTCAGCTACACCCACTTGGGATTCATTCTAGGATGCATCAAGGAGAAGTACTACCCTGTCGAAAGCTATGAGGACAAATACATCAAATGGACCACACTGCAGAAAGGAAGGGACCAAGATGTGCCGAAGTTCACAAACATTTTTCATACCCTTCGCACACAATTGGGTATCAAGGACTTTGAGCTACATTTGGTACTCAAATACTACGGCTGCCTACATAGATACATCCAGGAAGAGATGGAGTTCCTGAATATCTCCTCACTCGGCACGACATACCGATACACTGTCAAAATCGAGCAAAAGTTCAAACAGGAGAAGCGAGATTTTGGATCTGCAAATCTGAAGACCAAAGGACAAAGCCAAGGCAGGGTGACCCAAGACAACCCGTCGAAGCCACAAGAAAATAACAACACCATGAAGTCAAAGAAGGACACAGGAAAGTGGTGTGAGTTCCACAAGAGTCCCACTCATAACACAAGTAAGTGTCAGACCAAGCAATCACTCGTGGCCGAGTTCAAGGCTTCAGAATCAGATGCATGTTCTAACCCTGAGTTAGAACCCCATAAGGGGAATGGAAAAGGGAAGCAAATCATTAATGCGGAGCCCAGCGTCACTGTTGCCACCGCCAACATCCAGAAGAATGAGCCCGAAGACCCAGAGTAGGGGGAGCATCTTTTCCACTAACAGGTGTGGGTGAAGAGTTCGCCGCTATAGTTCATTATCGATAGTGGTAGCCAAAAGAACCTCATTTCAGTAGAGGTCGTGAAGCAGTTGGGCCTACCGACTACACCACACCCGCACCCATACAGTATCGGGTGGCTTCATGAAGGACGAGATCTCAAAGTTTGCTAGCAGTATTGCCTTTCCTACAGCATCAAGCCTTTCACAAACGAGGTATTGTGTGAAGTTACACCTCTGGATGTTTGTGATTTATTATTAGGCTAGCTATACTTATGGAGGCAACATGTTGTGTATGAGTCAAGACCTCGCGCTGTCATTATTTCTTTAAATAATTCATTATACATGATACCAAAGGTAGCCCCACCTACCACCACTTCTTTGATCGTTTCTAAGAAAGGCAGCAAGCTCATCTCATAGACTAGGAAATTTATTTTTTGTTCGGTTCGCTCCCAAAGTAAGGGGAAGGTCATTGCCACATCCATGACCCCCGCGAAGGGTTCCTCCACGCAGTAATAGCAACAGAAGGATACAATCATGACAGAACACAGGAAAAACTTCTCCTCACCCACAGGGGTACCACACAAGTTTCAAGTGGGAAACAAAGTCTGTTTAATCTGCAAAAAGAACGCCTTACAAGAGCCCATCAGAAGCTCTGACCACTCCGACATGGTCCTTACAGCATTACCAAGGCTATGCAAAACAATGCTTTAGAGCACAGCATTCCTCCATTCCTTTGCTTGCATCGATCATTCAATGTGCACTGTCATCGACCATGCTTCCCACCATTTATGGACACATCGGAGATTGCAGAACAGCTCACCAGAGACCTAGCTCAGCAGAAGCTTCCTCATCTCAGGGAGGAACTCAATGCAATGGGGACCATTGATTTTTAAGTGGGGGAGAGTGATCCACGTGGATGTTGGTGGCCACCCACCTATCCCACTTGGACCCCCATGATTGTCTCTTTCAGTTTTTCAGTTTCCATAATTGTATCACAATTTACTATTTTTAGAAGTTTTTCGGGTCCTAAACTTCCGGAGCTGTTTTGAGGCTCTAAACGACGTTTTTTGGGAAATTTGGGAGCAATATGGGGCCATGGACAAATTTTTCTCTTCCTAAAGTTATAGTGCTCGAATATATCTTTCTAACGAGCTATTATACGCGTTAAACGGAGATCGTATTCCAAAGTTACACCCCAAGAAATTGATGTACCAATTTACCCAAACGGGGCCCACAATTTGGTGTTTCATCTTCTAGAGTTAGGTTTTTGGATGTTAAGGGTTTTTCATTGTTTCTCAACAATAAATAGGCCTTCAAGTCTCATTGTAATACATTTCAGAGGCATGTAGCCGCCACATCTCTTCTCAGAGATAAGCTACCATCGTCGTAGCTGGTTTATTTCCATTTCTGTTTGTAAGCATATTTCAGTGTTTTACATTAATGAAATGAAGTATTATTTCTGCTACATCTTTGTGTATATGGTTATCTTTGTATTTTGTTGTGTTCCTGTTTAAATCCTAATCACAGCATGTCAAGCGATCTGGATAAGAAAGATACTTGTGGGACTGTTTGGTCAAATGGAACACATGAACACCAGGATTTTTAGGTGGAAACCCAATGTGGGAAAAAAAAACCACCATTGTTGTCTCTTTGTATTCTTCCTTTATTATAAAGAGAAATTTCTTACAATACTTGTATTCCCACATACTCATACCAGTACACAGGCACCCACCTGCAGAAGGCTACAACCTTCTCTCATTTTCCAACTTCTACTAGAAGGGAGCTACAACCCCTTTATCCTCTATTATTTGTGGATAACTTTTCAAAATATTTCAAACTAGACACATTCCAAATATCAGACAACAATACTAAAACCAACATTGTATAAAATCACTAAACCAACTTCATCGCCAAATTATTAAATAAACCAAATACCAAATCTCAAATAATCAAAGCATCTAGATCATTTCAATTCATTGTATACTCTTCATTAGAATGTCAAACCACCTATTTTTCATCACAGAAACCTAATCCTGTCACTGCAAACCCTGGTCAACCTTATGTCAGAATATATACACTTTTATTATGAAACATCCCTGCGTATATACACATTTTCTCTTCAGTTAACCCACATACAGATCTCAAAACACTGAACCCTGAAACTAAAGCACTGCACTACATCAATAAATCACTGAAACATATACTAACCTTTCCACAGATCTCTAAACCAAATTCAGATCATCTCATAGTAGCATAAACATCTCATAACATAATAAGTTCAACATCAATCAATATTGTCAAATGAAGATCATCACAAACAGCAACAAACACAACAATACTAATCAAACATCATATTCAAAAAAACCCTAGCATATGTACGCGACCCTTATACGACACTTCCGCATATGTACACACCTTTCAAGAAGCATACCCGCATGCAGGTCTATCCATACTGCATAATTGATAGGCTACTACCCAAAAGTTGATCTGCATATGTAAGCAATCTTTCTAAAGAAAAAATGTGTATATATTTGTAACTACTAAATAGTACCATCGTTGCACAACAGATCATCAATTAAACCCAAATCTTGACACATACTACAAATGACACACATCATAACTTCATCATCACAAATTTATCAACCCATAAGTAGATTATTCGATTCATAGTCATTTAATATCTATAAGATATGATCCATCATCATATTCCTGGGTGCACACTTATTTCAGATTAAATAATTCATCAACAAACAAAATCATGCACACCTAGCACTTTGATCTCCATCTCCTTATATAGCTTAGGCCTTGGGCCAATTCCATAGTTATGCCAATGGTATTATTTGACAGAATCAAATATATGTTTTCACACTCATTACTATGGGCCAATACCATGGTAAAGACCCCTGGTATTTAGAATACTATGGTGCAGAAACTGTACGCAAATTTTCTTCACCATACCCACGTATGTATGTGACCTCTATTCACAGGACCAGCATATACTTCTTAAAACATTATCTTTATTATTCCTCTGTCTCTGAACTGGTATTACTTTGTCCAAGTTGTCTATCACATCTATATTGGCATGCATACTTATCCTGCTATTATCATGTTGACATATCTATTAAGTAGGTGTCCATCAAGGACAACACATTTTTATAATTCCAACAGAGATATGACAATAAACCATGGATCCAAAAATGTGAAAGTGGGATACATTTGGCTTCCTCCCAGAGAAATCCTCTTTAGGTGTGATCATTCCAAGAATCTTGTGAGGGCTCTTATTCTGCAAATAAATAGTTGTATTTCTTGCTTCTACCCACAAATATAGTGTCAGTCCTTGATCATGTAACATTTCTCTTGAAACCCCTACAATGCTTCTATTTTTCCTCTCTGCCACCCCATTTTTCTATGTGTTGTGAGGTGCATTCAACTCCCTTCCAATACCCTCCTTGGTACATAATTATTTGAAGGCATTAGACACATACTCTCCTCCATTATCACTTCTCAGGGATCAAATTTTATGTCTAGTCTCATTTTCAACTAAGGCTTTGGATTAAACAAACTTCGGATAAACCTCATCTTTCTTCTTCATGAAATAGATCTAGAGTGCAGGAAAAATCATCTACAAAAAATCACATAATGCCTGTAAATCCATAAATTTGCTACTAAAGAATGGCTTTAAGGTAACCTTGATTCCTCTATCATTGGTTTTTCATATTAAATATAGGATTTAATTATCTTAGAAGTGGGACCTATGATCACATGGAATTGATAAAACTCAACTGTAAAGCTTATCTGTAATACTTAGATAGCTATAATAATTTGGGATTTGGTTAGTAATAACTAATTTTTCATTCGTTCATCATTTGTTGTGATAATGATAAGCCTCCTACTTTTCTGTCTACGAAGAAGGATAGCCCCTTCAATTTATTTCTTGAGCATAAGACTATTAAAGATTGATGAAATCATATGTAATGAGTGATTTGGAATTTCTTCTATGCTTGGTTTTAGCTTTGCATTATTTTAATAAATCTAAGATGACTTATTTTGTTCAATATTCATGTTTTGTTTTCCAGCCTCATTTTTACTAGACCCATCTCAGTAACCCTCCTCACTTCTTCAATACCTCACCTTGTTTGCATGAGGACATGCAAAACCTCAAGCATGGGGGAGTGGTTTTTGGAACATTTTCAATGTCTTTAGTTCATTCTCTTCAAGTTCCTTCCTTAGATCATATCATCATTCATCAAATCCAACTCTTCCATATCATTGAAAACTTTCAATCTTATTTTGCCTCATCTTCAACTTTAGCCAACATATACCATGCTCCATACAACTTCCATTGTAGCCTGCAGTACAAATCAAAATTCAGAAGGTATACTTGAGGTAAAACATGTTAAGACTCTTTAACTCATCAAAATTTAAGGAATGTTGATGATTAACCACTTCCTATTCCATAAACCTTCACCTTTACTAAACCACCATTAAATCCCATTTTTCAAATCCATCAATGCATATTCTAGCAAGACCATAAGAATGATTGTGGTACATGAATATCTATAGTGTCTTCTCTTTGTACATCATAAAACATTCGCAAAATCATCATTTGAATGATCTCAATAAGAGGATGAAGTCATTATTGCTTATCTAAGAAAAGAACGACAAAGTGAATAATGGACTTATAAAGTATCCAACCCTTATCCTCATCATCATCTTATATCATCTACCATCCCTTACTAGTCCATATTTTGTTTGTCCTCAATTTGTGCTACCCAGTTGTGAAACATATCAAGTCTATGATGATATTACAATTCACCTTTAATCACTAGCACTAAGAAACAATGTCATAGGTGAGGATTTTGTTTGCATGAGGGCATGCAAAGTCTTAGGCATGAGGAAATGTTGGGTTTTGAATATATCATATTATTCATTATATAAAGTCTCTATTCATAGGCCATATTCTCACACATAGGACGCCTTTTATAGCCATCATACCACAAGCTTTTGTTAAATGTACCTCTTATAATGTGTGCTAAATTATGATAGATTTCTTATATTTTTAATGGTTAAATGTGTTTTTAACATGGTTTTAGCAATGGTGGCTTACTAATATGGTTATGTGGCCGAGGAGCATGTTCAACTACGAAAATTTCCATCTATGTATCAGTTCTAGCAGTTGGTACTAGTTCGATCCAGTTTGGCATTTTCCAAAAATTCGGTACTTAGTTTGCTACTAGTTTTCCGTTTTCCATAAATTTGGTATTATTTTAACAGTTCAGCAGCAACTATGGCCAGTTACATCTATTTTTCAAGGAAATTAAAATTGATTCTAAGTGGCATCATTTCCATCTCCAACAATAATCTAATACATTTCCAAATCTTAGCAAGACCATTTTTAAATATTGTTTATTATCTTAATTATAGTACAGGAGTTAGATTTTATGGAGGTTGATATGATCCTTTGGACCATCGCTTCCTCTCCATTATAATATAAAATAAATAGATGTACACAACAGCATAGGAGGGAGGACGTAGGGAGGAATATTATTATTATTTTGAGTTGGTTTTTCTAATGGATTTGAACTTTCGTTTGTAATGGAGATTTAATTGTTAAAGTTCTAAGCCACATTATAATCTGAATTAGTTCTTGGGAAGGTTGCCAAGTCAGGAAGGGCCCCTCAACTCAGGTAATGTCCTAATTTTTATTTGTAAAGTAGGTTAGTATTCAGTTTTTTTTTCTAATTATAGATTTTATTTGATGGTATTTTTAGTTTTTTCAGTAAATTTGTATTTAACACATTCCTAGATCTATTGTTCTACCTTCAAATCTATTAATTAAAAGGAATTATGATCATATTAGAATTAATCTTCCGGGGCTTAAAATTTAAAAAAACTTGGATTCATTTCTTAATATGTTTTCATACCCAGAATTTTAATCTAAGGAATTTCCATACTTCCCGTACTTAATTCGGTACCAGGTTTTGTACTAGAACAGGGTATTAAAAAATATGTAATTTGCAGTGTAGGATTATTTAATTGATTGGACCTTTGCAACTACTTGGTAAAATATTCCTACAATGAATAAGAACCTACAATATATCATTATGACTCTAAGCCTGCTTATAGTTTATTTTCGATATTTTAGTCTTCATTACTTACCTCTCATGCTTCCGGTTATAGTTGTCGAGATTTATTTTTCTGCAATTTACTTTTCTACAACATCTTTAATGAGTTTTTGCATGCATCACTATATGATTAAAACCACTGAAGTCTCAAGACCTAATAAGCTACATATATAAAACCACAAGAACATTTTTTGTCTATAATGAACGATTGTGGTTCGAAACCTGATAAGCATTAGAGTCCCACAATCTAGTGACAAGTTATAATCCATAGTGATTGGTTCTTTCTAGAGTTATTTTTTATCATAGGCTAGAATAGGCTCTAATCCTACATTTCTTGTGCTTGAATATCTAAGTATTATAGTCCCAGATTCGGTAATTAAATGTTGGAATTACAATACATATAATTCCATCAATTTTTTTAGCGTCATTTCTAGGTAGGTGCTAAAGGTATTAGAGCATATTTTCTTTCACAAGTTTTTTTGCATGATTTTAGTTACAAGGACAACTTGGGGATGGAGACAAAATGGTAATAAGAGAGATAAGAACTTGTGCATCCACTTTGGTGGGGCTTCTCCAAAGCCTTGTTGTTTCCTTATTTTTCTTTGTAAGTGTGTTTTCTTTTAGATTGATTCATGGAAATAAGAGAATCCTAACTTGTTTGAATACATAACTCTGTGACAACAGGGTTTTAGTAGTATGGTGGCGCTTCAAGTACATGATTGGTTTACTTGTATCTATTTTAAGTTTGTTTCCTTTCTATTTCTTTATGATTTTTAAAAAATATTGGTACTTTAATCACTCCATACTCTAATCCATGTGCAGGACATGGATTAGCAACCCGCAAAGCAGTACTAAAGGATGATCAAGATTTTCGGAGAACACTCTCAAATCCTAGCAATAGTTGGAATCCCTACTCTTAGGAATAACAAATAATAGCAGTCAAGAACTTATCTGCCTCTCCAGAAATGACAGAAGAACAAGAAATCCATGAACCACATCCACAATAAGATCTTCACCCTTGCAATCTTGTCGAAGAAACTAAATAATCATGGAGCACATCCAATGGAGACAAACCATTAGAACCTGAGATTGAAGAATTTTTGACATGTTATTGATCCAAACTTAAACAGGAATGCAACAACTTACAGATATAATTATAAACACAAAGATGGAACAAAAAAACACTTCATTTCATTAATATAAAAATACTAAACTATGCTTACAAACAGAATGGAAATAAGATAGCTCGGGTGATGGTAGCTTATCTCTGAGAAGTGATGTGGCAGCTACATGCCTCTAAATTGTGTTACAATGAGGCTCAAGGGCCTATTTATTATTAGAAAACATGAAAAAACCCTAAACAACTAAAACCCTAACCCCAAGAGATCTAACACCAAGAGTTTGTGGGCCCCATTGGGGTTAGTTGGGCAGCCAACTTCCCAAGGTTGTAACTTGGTCATATTATCTTAGTTTGGTGCATATGATACCTTGTTGGAAAGGTTTCTCTGAGTACTACAGGTTTTTCTTCATACCCCTACTACAGGTTTTTCTTCATATCCCTACTGATGGCAACAAACGTGCCGCAGACCCCAAAAAAATGTCGTTTAGGGGGTCAAAACTACTCTGGAAGTTCAGGACCCAAAAAAATGTTAAAAATAGTAAATGCTAAAATGAACAAGGAAATAGATGAAATTGACTGGGGGGTCTAGGTGGAATAGGCAAGTGGCCACCAATATCCACCTGGATCATTCCTCCCTCCTATGAAGCAATGGTCCCCATTGCATGCAGAGCCTCCATGAGGTGAGGAAATTTCTGTTGAACCTGGTCCCTAGTGAACCACTTTCCCTGGTGAAGGAGTTGGCCTACTTTGACAACTCAATATAGTTGTATCCTCTGTTGGCGATTATTCTTTATCTATGTGACCATGATCTAATCAATTCTGTCATGTTCCATGTAGTTTGGACTGAGCTTTGTTGGTGTGAGTTGTTCTACAATGTCAGACATGTCCAACAATGGTGGAAAGTATGGTTGAAGATGATCTACCTTGAACACTAGGTGAAAATCAGGGAACGGTGGGATGCTGAGCTCGAAGGAATTGTCACCAATGGCCTTGTTGATGGTGAATGGCCCACATTGGAGTGGGTGAAGCCTGTGGTGGGGTCCATCAAGGCACTCCTTTTGCAAATGTAGCCAAACTTTATTGCCCACCTGGAACTTTTGTGGCACTCAACAATGATCATGGCGTTGTTGTACTTAAAATTGCCTCTGTGCAATATATCATGGACTTATTGGTAGATGTGTTGAATGTGCTCAATGTAGTTGTTATCCCTTTTAGCTTCAGACTAAATGTGAGCCAAATCTACCTGAGTGGCTGAAAATGGTATGGCCACATCAATGGAGCATAATAGTTTAAATGCCAACCCTACCTAAAAGGGATTATGGCCTTTTGAGTTGTGGAGAGCTTTGTTGTAGCTATGTTGGACATGGGGGAGAATTTCATTCCATGTGTGTGGATTCTTCGAGTTGTACATTCGCAGAATGTGTACGATCATCCTATTGGGAGCCTCTATTTGGCCATCAGTTTGGGGATGGAAAGTTGTGGACTTAGTAAGTTTTTTATCTAGCATTGACTAGAAACTTGACCAAAATGCGCTCAGGAACTTGTTGTCCTGATCTGAGACAATGGACTATGGGATCCCAAAGTGTACCCGTACTCACTCAAAGAAGAGCTTAGTAGTGGCCTATGTTCTGATACTCTTCTTATAGGTTGCCATGATGGCCATCTTAGAGAATTTGTCGATGACTGCAAAAATGCAATCATTGTTGTTCTTAGTATAAGGAAGGCCCAACATCTAATTAATAGAGACAAATTACCAAGGCTGACTAGGAGTAGGTAGAGGAGTATATAGGCCTTGCTTCTTGATGGTTAGTTTGGTAATGGTGCAGGCGGTGTAGGATCCAATGTACTTGCCAACATCTTGACGAAGTGTCGGCCAATAACAATTCTTCAGCAATACCACCACTATTTTCTCTACTCCGAAATGTCCGGCAACTCGACTGTAGTGCACCTCCCAAATCATCTTGGAACTCTCACTTGAAGGAACACAGATGTGTCCTAGGTGGCATAATAATACATCCTTAAGGTGAAAATTTGGAAATTTCTTCCCTTCCAGGAGTGTCTGGTATATTCTGCCATATTCTAGATCATTCTAGTAAAGATGTGGCCACCCCGATGTCGCGTTCCCACAAGATTCGATCACAGTGATCAGCACCATGACTGATGGTGGGCTTAGGAAATCAGCAGAATTATTGGTGTTGCCCTTCTTATATTTAATTTTCAAATGCAACTGTTGCAAATAGGTGGACCATTTCTGATGGCGATCGTTTTGCAACTTCCTTTATGTCTGTATGAATTGTAGAGGTCATTGGTCTATGTGGATGATTGTTTCCTTCCCCATAATGTAATGCTTCCATTGACGACAAGCCTACACAATGGAATACATTTGTTTTTTGTAAGTGGGGTACTTTTAGACTGTCTGAAAGTGTCTCACTGTGGTAAGCCACTGGATTCCCATGCTGAGTAAGAACCACACCAATAGCATAGTAAGGCATCTATCTCAAGCTCAAATGGTTGTTGCAGGTCTGGTAATGTGAGCACTGGTTCAGAACAGAGGCGATTCTTCAACTCAGAGAACTCTTGTTGTTGGGTTTCGATCTAAAAAACTTTTCTTTTGCGCCGCCCTTGGTGACTTGACTTAAAGGACAAGTGATATGAGAGAACCAAAACATGAACCTACGGTAGAAATTGGCAAGACCCAAAAAGCTGCGGAGCTCTATTAGAGTGGTTGGGGATGGCCAATCTCGAATGACTTGTATCATGGATGGGTCCAATGGGTCCACATATACACCCTGCTCATCAATAATGTACCCCAGATATTGAACCTAGATCAGGCCAAAGGTGCATTTCTCCAAGTTAGCACACAACTTGTGTTGGCACAGGGTTTGAAGGACCTGTCGAATATGGTGGAGGTGTTCTTCCCAACTCTGGCTAAAGATCAAGATGTCATCTAAATACACCACCATGAATGCATTGGTGAAGGGATGCAAGATGTCGTCCATCTCTCTCATGAAGGTTGTAGGGGTGTTGGTCAATATGAATAGCATGACCAACCATTTGAAAAGGCCCTCCTTGGATTTTAAGGCAGACTTCCACACATCAGAGGGTTCGATAGGCACCTGGTGATAACATGAATTCAAGTCAATCTTGTTGAAATATTTTTCCTTCCTTGAGTTGTTCCAGAAGTTCATAATACGTAGGATTGGGTACCTATTCTAGACAATGATCTTGTTCAGCGCCCCATAGTCAATACAGAGCCTCCAGGTCTCATCCTTCTTTTGTATCAATATAGTCGGGCTCCCACAAGGTGATGAGCCTAGCCTGATGTGCCCTTTTTGTAATAGTTCTTGAATCTGCCTCTTGATCTCATCGTACTCCAAAATAGAGCATCGACAGATAGTTCCATTGGGCAGCAACGTGCCCGGGGTCAGATCGATGGTGTGCTTTACCTAATAGTGCAGAGGTACCCTTCTGGATGAGGCAAAAATATCCCTGTAGTCCTCCATGACCTTATCCATATTCTATTGTTGTGCACAGGAGCCCTACCTGGAAGCTGTGGCCACAACCTTCTTCTTTCCCTAAGGGCGAACCATAAGGAAAACAAATTTCTTGGTTTGGGAAATGGTATTACTGCATTGCTTTGCAATGATCAAAGAGATGGCGGTAGGCATATGATCCAGGTCCGGGTGTGATAAAGGACCCTTCCAAGACCTCTTACTTTCGTGATGTGTTAGATTTCATTTTTAAAAGAACAATGAATACATCTACATGTTGTAAAGAAGGGGAACATGTCAATCATCAACACATGAAATAAAAAGACAGTGATAACAAAGTTTGTCCAAGAGGGACTACGTCCCTGGGCCCCAGTGTCAAGATGTTGTAGGCCGCTACATTAAGTGTTGTCAATAGTGGTGATGTACATGAGAGGTGATGTCGCTATCATACAAGGAAAATTCCCTCACATAGGAGTGGCTCCAAGAGATGTTTCGCTACAGGAACTCTCAATCAAAAGGACTCCTATCAGTATGACACAAATTCATCCATGATGATCAACAACATCCCACCAACATGGCATAAAAGGAATCTCAATGCAAACATGCATGACGACAACATGAGTATCCCATCAACATAAAACAAAGGGATCTCAAAAAACAACATGATGAATCATGACACAAGTACATCACATAAAAGATTCTGCATCACATCAAGCAAGAATCATGAAAACAAGTAATAAACAAGATCCCACATCAAGCATCAACAGAGATCTATGCAGCACAATGCATAGCAAAAGAAGTACATGAACACACTGCATATACCTCACAACCAAGAGCCATCTGAAGAAGCTGGTGTTAAACTGCTAAAGTTGCTCGAACCATCGATCTCATGGCATCAATCACATGGAAATGGTTGCTCGCACATGAATGTTGACACCTACATTCCACTTAGAAAAGTGGCTAAAGAATAGAATGAGAAAATGAGAAATATGAACGCACCATCAGATTTGTGGCGTTGAATAGTACAAAATCGACTATCCAATTTTTGAATTCTGAGAAATTTAGAAACTGGGGCTCAAGGAATCTTTTAGATTCCCCCTAGATTCCTTAAAGATTATGCTCCATAGGTGGACTAGAAATCTGCAACTCCAAAGGTGACTCTGACCTCACCATTGCGACCCCTATGGAAAACCATGAAAAATGACTGTAAACTTGACTATATTCCGACATGGAGAATACTTACCTCCTTGAGAAAATTTCAAGGATCATGGTTCCGCTACCTATTTCTACAGCAGTCATTATTCCACCTACATACTGAAAAATGACCAAAAATGCATAACTTTGATGGAGAAACGAACAATGCCATTGCGTTCGTGGCATCGAGAAGTGCTGAAACCATATAAAATTTGTCAAAATCCGACAAGGTGAAAATTTTCCCCTCCTGCAAAATGTTGCCTCAAACTACGTGCCCTCTTTCTCCTAAGCGCACTGACAAACTATGTTTAAATGTAATTTCGCGAGTGGATTTCATAATAAGTTGGTTTGGTGTAATTTTTGAGATCCATTTTAGTAGGGAGGATGTCGAGTAGTCAAACCCCGCCCCCTTATTTTACACAAACCAAATGAAATTTTTGTTTTAAAAACAATTTGGGGTTGGTTGGGCCCGCCCCCATACCTTCCCTCCGCCGTTATATGTGGGCTAGTGCACTGTTATTTTTTTTGGCGTGGTTGGGTCCATGCCCCAAGGGCCAGCCCACCACCCATTACTTAATAGTGTAGTTGTTATATGTGTGAAGTGGAGTGTGGTTGGGTCTGTGCCCCAAGGGCCGTCCCACCACAAATATTAATGTTTGTGGACAGTTCCATGGGATGTGGGGGAGGGGGCGGGGGTCATGGCCCACCCCTCCATAAACAACTATATTGTTATTTGCGGTTATGTGCAGAGGGGTTGGCAGGGTTGGTGGCCCTCACCCCATTTTTTTATATTTTTTTTCATTTAAAAAAAAGTATTTGCATTTTTTTTAAATTCATTTTTTTTAGCCATAGGAGTCTTTTTAACTAGGCCACAATTTCGCCAGGAATCTGGCCAAAGTTGGCCGGAATCCGATGGCCATGTTTTGTCCAAATTATGGCCTCCTTAAGCCTACCCAGTGAGCAAAAAGTCAACCCAACTTTGACTGCTTCTATCTTCCTCATCCAGACTAGGACTGATGAACCATTCACACCGTTGCGATCAAGACGACGAGATCTACAACTTGAACTTGGTTCAAGAAAATTGCGAGCACTTTGGTTTTTGAGCTTCCATTAGTCCTTTTTGTCTTATGTGTCTCTCTGGAGCCACTTGGATCAATCCTCCCCACTGAGCAGCTTTTGGTCCTCCAAAAGCATGAAAAATAATCTGCAACTTCTTTATACCTTGTCTACATCATAGGCGTCCTCAAAGGTCTCGCTTCCATCTCCTTCACCTTTGTTCTTCGGTGCCTTAAGCAATTAGCCAACACCTGCAACCTCTATAACCTATAGTACATTGTTTCACAAATTAAATGCTTGACTTTCATGACCAACTAATGATTAAACATCCCACAGTTGCCACGAGTTTATAACACATACCCGGTGGTCAAGTTTACAACAAGATGGACGCAATACCCCAGCTACGAAAACAAGGCCAACACATCATTGTTGCTTCAATAAGTGATGGAAAACACATCATCACTGCAACACATGATTTACAAAGATAAGGTCAAACACTATTTGCTTTAATAAGTGATGGAAACACGACATCATTTTCAGAGTGTAAAATACGACACATAATAAGACCAGACATCATTGTTGTTGAACAAGTGATGGAAAAGACATCATCACTTTTACATTTTAAAATGCACCAAATGATTTACAAAAGCATGACCATGACAAGAAAACACATTTAGAAACCATTTTTCACTTATCAAGGTGAATGGATCGCCTCCTTGTGGCGGCTTTGCTTGTCAAACAATTGTTTCACCTAGTTCACGCACTGATGCTTTGTCTTTAAGGTTCCACTCTGGATGGAGCCTCCAACAAGTGGCTCTTTGATGGCCACTTCTATCACAATGACTGCAATACATCTTCTTCCTCCATATTTACTTAACATGTTTCTTTACCTGCTGTTGAGGGGGTCTTTCACGCCTCATCCTTTTGTGTGTTGCCATTCTTTTTCAACTCTTAGAAAATGTATGGTTATGCAATCCACAAAAGGTACATGTTTTTCGATGCTATGTTCTTCGTTCATTATTAATGAAATGATCATAATCAAAAGGAAAATTCAAATGTCGAAAGTGTTTATACCTTTCCTTGTTGTCTCTGATGTCAGTATGGCGATGAGAGCTTGCCTCAGCTCTCTCCCTACAACGGGCACTGTCATGGGATGATGGGGATGTGTTCCCATCATTCTCTTTCCTCGATGATTTTGACGATGTCTCAGATGACTCTAACACCTTCGAGCATTCTCCTTTAGTGTATCTTGAGCCTGTAAATTGAGGTATCTGCATAACCTCTAATGGTTGAGTTATGCCTTGGTTATTAACACCAAGTTCTTTTTCCTCCTCGTTCCTCGTCCTAGTAAGGAGCCTCATGTTTTTCCCTGTAATTGGTATCTCCAAATCTCCAATTGAAATCATGCCATGTGACGATGAAACCAAAAGGAAATCAACATCTTTTACCTCCTCTGTTGATTTGGAAAGAACTGATGAGGGCTTCTCATCATCTATTATTGGTGGTTCGCTAGTTGTCTCGGCGCATTCCCCAACTTCCTTTCTGACATACCCAAGTTCTGCCTGATGAGGTGACTCTTCTACTTTGATGGGATTGACAATGCCTTGGCCATTAATGCCCAAGCCTTTCCCTTCATACCCCATTTTCTTCAACATTTTTGAGCCAATTCCTATGGTATGATTTTCAAAAATAGTGAAATCATCATCAGGAAACATGCATGAAGATGGAGAACTACTTTTTACCTCACATGGGTCACGTTGCATCTTTTCCAAGGCCTCTTCCTTTTCTTGCAGTTATCATATCGAAATCTGTTTTTCCTCTTTCTCTTCATGTAGACACATCTTCAATTCAACGTTCTCTGTTTCCAGATTATGTTTGTTTTGCTTCAGTTCTTCCATGGCCTCTTCTGTGGCTTGCAACTGAAGCTGCAATCACTCCTTTTCCTCTATCTCTTTCTATAGAGATTCATACATTATTTCCACCCTTTTGGAAATTTTGATCATGGTCTCGTTCATCGCTTTTTCATCTTCTATCAGTGCACATTCCATTGTTCATGCTTGCAATTCACATCAATGGAAAGATCGCTCTCATACCACTTGATCTAGGTCCAGGTGTGACAAAGGACCCTTCCAAGACCTTTTACTTTCGTGATGTGTTAGATTGCATTTTTAAAAGAACATTAATGAATACATCTATATGCTGTAAAGAAGGGGAACATGTCAATCATCAACACATGAAATAACAAGACATTGATAATAGACTTCATCCAAGAGGGACTACGTCTCCAGGCCCCAGTGTCAAGTTTGTGTAGGCCACTACATTAAGTGTTGTTAATAGTGGTGATGTACATGAGAGGTGATGTCGCTATCATACAAGGAAAATGCCATCACACAGGAGTGGCTCCAAGAGATGTTCCACTACAAGAACTCTGAGTGAAAGGGACTCCTATCAGTATGACACAAACTCATGCATGATGATCAAGAGCATCCTGCCAACATGGCATAAAAGGGATCTCAATGCAAACATGCATGACGACAACATGAGTATCTCATCAACATACAACAAAGGGATCTCAAAACACAACATGATGAATCATGACATAAGTACATCACATAGACGATTCCACATCACATCAAGCAGGAATCATGAAAACAACTAATAAACAAGATCCCACGTCAAGCATCAACAGGGATCTGTGCAGCACAATGCATAGAAAAAGAAGTACATGAACGCACTGCATATACCTCACAACAAAGAGCCATCTAAAGAAGTGGGTGTCAAACTGCTGAAGCTGCTCAGACCATCGATCTCATGGCATCAATCGCATGGAAATGGTTGCTCGCACATGAATGCTGACACCTGCATTCCAATTAGAAAAGTGGCTAAAGAATAGAATGAGAAAATGAGAAATATGAATGCACCATTAATTTTGTGGCGTCGAATAGTACAAAATCGACTGTCCAATTTTTGAATTCTAAGAAATTGAGAATCTGGGGCTCAAGGAATCTTTTAGATTCCCCTTAGATTCCTCAAAGATTTTGCCCCATAGGTGGACTGGAAATCTCCAACTCTAAAGGTGACCCTAACCTCTCCATTGGGATCCCTATGGAAAACCATGAAAAACAACTGTAAACTTGACTATATTCCGACATGGTGAAAAATTACCTCCTCGGGAAGATTTCAAGGATCATGGTTCTACTCCATGTTTCTGCAGCAGTCATGGTTCCACCTGCATACTAAAAAATGACCAAAAAATGCAGAACTCTGATGGAGAAATGGATAGCACCATTGCGTTTGTGGCGTTGAGAAGTGTTGAAACCATATAAAATTTGTCAAAATCTGACAAGGTGAAAATTCACCCCTCCTGCAAAATGTTGCCTCAAACTGTGTGCCCTCTTTCTCCTGAGCGTGCTAACAAAATGTGCTTAAATATAATTTCGCAGGGGGATTTCACAATAAGTTGGTTTGGTGTAATGGTTGAGATCTAGTTTAGTTGGGAGGAGGTCGGGCGGTCAAACCCCACCTCCTCCATTTTTTACACAAACCAAACAAAATTTTTGTTTTACAAACAATTTTGGGGTTGGCTAGGCTTGCCCCTGTACCTTCCCTCCACCGTTCTGTGTGGGCTGGTGCATTGCTGTTTTTTGGCGTGGTTGGGTCCATGCCCCAAGGGCCATGCCACCACCCATTACTTAATAGTGTGGTTGTTATATGTGTGAGGTGGAGCATGGTTGGGTCTGTGCCCCAAGGGTCAACCCACCACGAATATTAATGTTTGTGAAGAGTTTTGTGGGATGTGGGGGAGGGGCCAGGGGTCATCGCCCACCCCTCCATAAACAATTATATTTTTATGTGTGGTTATGTGTAGAGGGGGTGGTGAGGTTGGTGACCCCCACCCCCTTTTTTTTATATTCTCTTTTTTTCGTTTAAAAAAAACTATTTTGCATTTTTTTTTAAATTCCTTTTTTTAGTCGTAGGAGTTTTCTTAACTAGGCCACAATTTGTCCCGGAGTTGGAGTTGGCTAGAATCTGATGGCCAGGTTCTATCCAAATTGTGGCCTCCTTAAGCCTGCCCAGTCAGCAAAAATTCAACCCAACTTTGACTACTTCTATCTTCCTCATCCGGACTTGGATTGATGAACCGTTCACACTGTTGCGATTAGGACAACAAGATCTACAACCTAAACTTGGTTCGAGAAAATTTCAAGAACTTTGATTTTTGAGCTTCCATCATTCCTCTTTGTCTTGTGTGTCTCCCTAGAGCCACCTAGATCAGCAGGGCTACCTCCGGTATCTTATACAACTTAATAGCCAAACTAATAATCACATAGCGAAGTCTAGACTCATATACAACATGTCGCTTCCACAAGTATGGTTTTCCTAATAATACATCACAAACTTCAAGAGGAGCAACGTCACACAGTACCTCATCCCTAAAGGGTTTGATACTGTAGGGAAGGCAACACTACTAGCTAACATGAAGATCTCGTCCTTTGTGAAGCCACCTTATGGCATATGGTTGTGGATGGGCTATAGTCTTTAGGCGCAACCACTTCATGACCTCTGTTGAAATGAGGTTCTTTTGGCTCCCGTTTTCAACAATGAACTGTAGTGGAGAACCCTTCACCCACATCTGTGAGTGGAAGAGGCGTTTCCCATCCTATGGATCTTCAAGCTCATTCTTCTGGATCCTGGTTGTGGCCAAGGTGGCACTGGGCTCTGTATCAATGATCTGCTTCCCTTTTTCAGTTCCCTTATCGGGTTCTAATTCAAAGTTGGAACCTGAGTCTGATTCGGAAGCCTTCAGCTCAGCCACAATTGACTGCTTGGCCTGACACTCACTTGTATTATGAGTGGAGCTCTTATGGAACTCACACCATTTTCCCGTGTCCTTCTTTGTCTTCAGGGTGTTGTTCTTTGCTTGCAGATTTGGCGGACTGTCTTGGGTAGCATCGCCTTGGCTTGGTCCTTTGTTTTATAGTTTGGGGGCACCTTTGCCTTTCTTTGAATTCACGGATCCAAATTCTCGCTTCTTCTATTTAAATTTCTACTCAATTTTGACAGCATACTGATACGTCGTGCCGAGCGAGGACATGTCCAGGAACTCCATCTCGTCCTGGACGTACTTGTGTAGATAGTCGTGGTACTTGAGCACCAAATGCCGCTCAGTATCCTTGATACTCAGCTTCGTGCAAAGGGTATGGAAAGTATTTGTGAACTCTGGCACATCTTGGTCCCTTCCCTGTCGTAGCATGGTCCACTTTATGTAGTTGTCTTCATAGCTCCCGACAGAGTAATATTGTTCCTTGATGGCGTCTCGAAAATAATTCCAAGTGCGTGCAGCTGAAAACAGCGAGTGTTCACTCTCGTCCTTTTGTTCACAGTAGGTTTCCCACCAATCCTTGACAAGTGGGGTGGCTTTAAGAAGTGAAAAATTAATCTTTTCCCCATTGGAAAAGTCATGAACTGAAAAATATCCTTCCAATAGATTTAACCATTTATCTACAGTGTTTTCATCTATCATGCCCTCGAATATGGGAATATTGAAGTTAACTTGTACCTTAAAAGGAGTGGCACCTCCAGAGTGGCTGTTGGATGAAGACACATTGCCTATGTGTAGTCGTCGAAGGATCTGGGAAAGGTTATCCATCATCACATCCCTCTGTCGCTCGAGGGCTTCGTCGAGCAACATTTTGAAAGGATCTTCTGCCCCCTTGTCATTTTTTTTCTTCTGCCATGGGAGGTTGTTGGGTTTTGTGAGGTTGATCTTGCAACGGTTCAACCAAATCAAGCCCTAACTCCTTATACTCTAACCTCATTGGGGACATGCAAAGAAAAACAGAGAAAGAGCATACTACTCTAATACCACTAATTTGAACTTAAAGTGGAATGCAACAAATTACAGATATAATCATAAATGCAGAGATGCAGAAGAAAAACACTTCATTTCATTAATAGAAAAATATTGAAATATGCTTATAAACATAATGGAAATAAGATAGCTTGGGTGATGGTAGCTTATCTCTAAGAAGAGATGTGGTGGCTACATGCCTCTTAATTGTGTTACAATGAGGCTCAAGGGCCTATTTATTATTGGAAAACATGAGAAAACCCTAATCAACCAAAACCCTAACCCTAGGAGATGTAACACCAAGAGTTTGTGGGCCCCGTTGGGGTTAGTTGGGCAGCCCACTTCCCAGGGTCGTAACTTGGTCATATTATCTCCGCTTGGCATGGATGATACATTTTTGGAAAGGTCTCTTTGAGTACTATAGGTTTCACTACAGGCCCTTGCCTATGGCCTTGGTCCTGCTGTGGACCCCAAAAAAACACTGTTTAGGGGGTCAAAACTGCTCCTAAAATTCAAGACCCAAAAACTTACTAAAAATAGTAAATGTTGAAATGAAAAAGGAAACTGATGAAACTGACTGGGTGGTCTAGGTGGAATAGGTGAGTGGACACAAATATCCACCTGAATCACCTATCTATGGATCCTCTAAGCGCATAAGAGGCTAGTCATCTCATAATAGAAGATCTGTATGACATGGTAAAGGAGGATATTCTAAATGAGCCAAATAAAGAGGTAAACCAAGACCATTTTGATTTTGTTGAAAGTTGGTCTCTATCAACTATATGACCATATCTCTTCTTCATTCTTCCTTACTTCTTGACATCAATATTAAAACACATGGTTCTTGATACTCAGGTATGCATTGAAGATTATATTTTTAACTTGAGTATGAATACATTTTTATATTGTTACGCACATGGTTACATTGGAAATATGCATATACTTGAGGAGAGGAATTTATTTTTCTCAAGTAGACTAGGGTAATAAATAAATAAATGATGCATATACTAGTTAGATTAGTTCTAAAAATATAGTGCATCATCTTTCTCATTTTTTGTATAAGTGGGAATGCTAATAGTTAAAAAACAAAAAACAAAAAACAAAAACAAACTAGTTGAAAATGAGAGTTCTATGTTCCTATTGCATATTTTTGTTGAGGTCTCTTTTAGTTGCATATTGTTTTAACAAATATTGTTGCTTAGTCTTATTTCAAATAATAACATGGTTCAACTGTTACTTTGTTTTCCCACTTACTATTTATTTTTAGACTTGTTTCTAGTTTTTCTTTTCAATAAAGTAAGCTATGAATATCATGTTTGGAATCTTATGTGAAGTTGGAATGATTGCATTGCAACATCATTTGGTATTAAATATCGACTGTCTGGTACCATATTTCAGCCAACTAGTACCCAACATTTTGGTACCAATTTGTTATTTTGCAAGACAATTCAGATTCAAGGATCTTGTTCATTTGGGATGCTTAAATACTGGAAGAATACTGATACTCAAGTGGAGAAAACATCATAAACAGAATGGAAGACTTACAGGAGTATTTGATGACATCTTTCCTTTTACCTTAAGTTGTTAAAAATGATGCATTTGTGCTTTATCATTACTTATATGTTTTAAGACTAATATTTCACAAAGATGATTGAATAAGCAATCCTTTTTGTAAAAGTTGAATTGAATGATAATTCCAAATTATTCATAGCTGATATATCCTTTTTGGAATTTCATTTTTCTTATACATATAAATTTATGATTATCAATATAAAACAGTTACTCAAAATATAGTTACCAAAACATATTAAGGAGATTATAACAAAGTTAAGAGGTTCGTACAATGATACCAATGAAAAAGAAACTTGAATACTATAACCATAACACCAAAGCATGATATCCAAGCATCTTTATTAAGACTTGTAGAAGAGTTATTGAAATCTCCACTCATAGTGGAAAACTACTTTAAAAGCAAAATCATACATGAAAACTATGATTAGTATTACATTAGGTGTCTTTGGATTATTCTTTGGCAACCTCATCCATCTCACATTAAAAATGGCTCATTCATACTATGTCCTTTGACTACCTATAAGTACCTTATATGTCTAAGATGTTATGCAGGTAATAAAAGTCACTCTGAGAGGTATCATCCTATGCCTTTAAGGGGCTTTTTGAAGCCACTTCCCCATCTACCCATTGTAAAATCAATATCCATAATCTAAACCTAAAATGGTAGGAAACATGGGACTAGAGCCTTCAATGTAAAATAGGTTTAAGAGGTTAACTCGTCGAGGCTACGGATGCATGTTGGTAGTAGGTACTAACCTATGATATCACTAGGCAAACCCATCGAGGCTATGGACACTCATGGTCAATGAGGCATTCTGCCTAAAGAAGTTTCAACCAAACCAGAGCTTTTGTCTACACGTATGATGGTTACTCTATAGTGTTATAATCAAAAGGAAGCATGTGTGGGTAGAGTCAAGGGTAAAAACGAACTCCATAAATTTGTTTTTAAATAATGGCTTTATGGTAACCTTGAGTCCTCTATCGTTTGTTTTCATATTATATCTAGGATTTAATTATCTTAGAAGTGGGACCTATGATCACATTGAATTAATAAAGCTCAACTAAAAAGCTTATCCGTAGTACTTGGATGACTATACGACTTTGGGATTTGGCTAGTAATAACTAATTTTCCAATGGTTCATCATTTGTTGTGATCATAATAAGCCTCCTACTTTTATTTCTACAAAGAACGAGAGCCCCTTAAATTTATTTCTTGAGCATAAGATTATTAAATATTTTATGAAATCATATATAATGAGTGATTTGGAATTTATTCTATTCTTGGTTTTAGATTTGCATCATTTTAATAAATCTAAGATGATTTATTCTTGTTTAGTATTAATCTCATTAGTTCCATTGTTATGTTTTCTAGACTCCTTTGTACTAGAGACATCTCAGCAATCCTCCTCACTTCTTCAATACCTCACCTTGTTTTCATGAGGACATGAAAAACCTTAGGCATGGGGGATTGGTTGTCGGGACCTTTTCAGTATCATCAGTTCATCCTCTTCAGCCTCCTTCAGTAGATCATATCAACATCCATCAAATCCAACTCTTCCATATCATTCAGACTTTCATCCTTATTTTTCCTCATCTTCAACTTTATCCAGCATATACCATGCTCCATACAACTTCCATCGTAGCGTGAAGTACAAATCAAAATTCAAAAGTTATGCTTGAGGTAAAACATTTTAAGACTCTTTAACTCATCGAAATTCAAGGAATATTGATGATTAACCACTTCCTATTCCATAAAACTCCACCTTTCTTTAACCACCATTGAACCCCCATTTTTGAAACCATCAATGCATATTCTAGTAAGACCATAAGAATGATTTGGTACATGAATATCTATAGCGCCTCCTCCTTGTACATCATAAAACATTCGCAAAATCATCATTTGAATACTTTCAATAAGAGGATGAAGTCATTATTGCTTATCTAGGAAAAGAACCACAAAGTGAATAATGGTCTTATAAATTTTCTATCCCTTATCCTCATCATCACCTTATATCATCCACCATCCCTTCCCAGTCCATATTTTGTTTGTCCTCAATTTGTGCTACCCAGTTGTGTAACATATCAAGTCTATGATGATATGACAATTCACTTTTAATCACTAGCACTAAGAAATGATGTCATAAGTGAGGATTATGTTTAAATGAGGGCATGCAAAGTCTTAGGCATCGGGGAATGTTGGGTTCTGAATATGTCATATTATTCATTATATAAATTATATATTCATAGACCATATTCTCACACTTAGGACACCTTTTATAGCCATTATACCACCAACTTCTATTAAATGTACCTCTTCTAGCATGTGGTTAATTATGATATATTTTAATGGTTAAACTTCTTTTTAACATTGTTTTGTCAATGATGGTTTACTAATATGTTTATGTGTCCAAGGAGCATGTTCAACTACGAAATTTTCCATTTCTATATCAGTTTTGGTAGTTGGTATCAGTTTAGTCCAGTTTTGCATTTTCCAAAAATTCGGTACTTAGTTGGGTACTAGTTTAGCATTTTCCATAAATTTGGTACTTAGTTTGGTACCAATTTAACAGTTCAGAAGCATCTATGGCCAGTTACGTCAAGATTTGGAGGAAAGTCAAACTGATGCCAAGTGGCATCATTTCCATCTCCAACAATAATCTAATACATTCCCAAATCATAACAAGATCATTTTTAAATATTATTTGTTATCTTAATTATAGTATGATAGTTATACTTTTATGGAAGTTGATATTTGGACCATCACTTCCTCTCCATTATAATATAAAATAAATAGATCTGCATGGCAGCAAAAAGGGAGGACGCGGGGAGGAATTATATTTTTATTTTGAGTTAGTTTTTGTAATGGATTTGAACTTTCATCTCTAATGGAGATTTAATTGTTAAAGTTTTGAGCAACATTATGATCTGAATTAGTTGTTGGGAATGTTTCCAAGTCGGGAAGGGCCCCTCAACTCAAGTAACACCTTGGTTTTTATTTGTAAAGTAGGTTAATATTCAATTTTAGTTTTTTTTCTTATTGCAGATTTTATTTGATGGTATTTTTAGTTTTTTCAGTAGATTTGTATTTCACGCATTCTTAGATATGTTGTTCTACCTTCATATCTGTTAAGTAAAAGGCATTATGATCATATTAGAATTAATATTCTCAAGCTTAAAAGTTAAGAAAACTTTAATTGGTTTCTTAATATTTTTTCATACCCATAATTTTAATCTACACAAAAATTGTACTTAATTCGGTACTAATATTCAGATTTCAATTTCCATACTCTTCGTACTTAATTCGGTACCAGGTTGTGTGCTAGAACAGGGTATTAAAAAATATGTAATTTGCAGTTTATGATTCTTTAATTGATTGGAACTTTGCATCTACTTGGTAAAATATTCCTACAAAGAATAAGGACATACAATATATCATTATGACTCTAAGCCTGCTTAGAATTTATTTTTGATATTTTAGACTTCTTTGCTTTCCTCACAAGCTTTCGGCTATTGTTATCGTCATTTATTTTTCTACAATTTATTTTTATACAACATATTTAATGATTTTTTGTATGCATCATTATAATATTAAAACCACTAAAGTATCAAGACCCAATAAGTTACATATATAAAACCACATGAACATTGTCTGTCGGTAATGAAAGATTGTGGTTTGAAACATGATAAGCATTAGAGTCCCATAGTCCAGTGACAAGTTATAATCCTTAATGATTGTTTCTTTCTAGAGTTAGCTGTTAGCATAGGTTAGAATAGGCTCTAATCCTAAATTTCCTATGCTTGCATCTCTGAGTCTTATGATCCTCGATTCGATAATCAAAAGTTGGAATTAAAATACATATAATTCCACCAACACCTGCTCTGACCAACACTTAGCGAAAATAGGCCTCAACCTTCCACCTATTTCCTTGCATAATCCTTGAGGAAATTAGCTCTTAAAATATAAGAGAATTCCCTATTTCCTTGTGCAAATCCTAAAGGAATTGATCACCTGCTCCAATGCAAAGTCTGTACACTCAACCAGTATACAATTGACAATTACAATGTGTTTTCCTCCACTCAACTTGGGAAATTAGAATTGCATGTTTGACTAGGGCTACTTTTAGTGAATTTATCAATTAACAGAGAGATCAGTGAGTTAACAACAATTACTACTACTCAACTAAACCCTTATTGACTCTATTCATGACTAGAGCTCAGATAACTGAGTTTAACTAACAATAACTCCTCTAGATTGCTAGATCTTAGTAATCAACTCATGCACAACTCTACTTCTAGCCCACAAAGTTGAATTGACTAATTAAACTAAGTGACAAGACCATGTCGATCCTACTAACTGCAACTCAAGTCATCCTGCTAATGTGGAATTTCAAATTTATTCATTTGACTAAGGCACAAGTCAAATGAAGCTTTTTCTTGCTACAATTTAACACCCTTGCCCAAGATAAATGGGTCTATTGGATCAATTGTAATAAGCCAAATGCTTCACCAATATGGACTTAAAGTTGGGATATCACTAGGTTCATATTAGAGAAAAATATACTTGGAAGACCACCTTCAAAACCAGGCAAGGTTCGTATGAGTGGTTAGTCATGTCATTTGGCCTATGCAATGCACCATCTATGTTTATGAGGCCAATGAATGATATATTGTGTGATTTTATGAATTCATTTATTAATGTCTATTTGGATGATATATATAGTGTTACCTAGGAGGAGCACAAGTCACATTTGACGTAGGTGCTAGAGACATTAAAGAACCACCAACTATTATCAAATCTCAAGAAGTGTGAGTTTGCAAAACAATATTTGGTGTATTCGCGATATGTGATATGTGGCGGAGAGTTAAATATGGATCTTTTCAATATGGAGTCTATCATGAAGTGGTCAGTGCCTACTAATGTTTCTAAGGTCAGGATTTTCGTTAGGGAAACACAGTATTTGAGGAAATTCATAACCTAATTTCTAGTAGTAGCAAAACCACTTCGTGTCATAACAACGAGTGGCAAGAGTTTCTATTGGGGAAAGGGCCTTTGAGGAGTTTAAGAAGAATATCAGTCAAGCATCAAGCCTGGCATTCCCGAACATGCAACAACCCTTCAAACTAGAGACAGATGTGAGTGCGTATGATATGGGAACAGTCTTGAGGTAGGGAGGAAGGCCTATATGCTTTCATTTTGAAGTATTTCATGGGGCAGTTCCCAGCTACCCTGCTTATGACAAGGAGCTCTATGTCTTGGTGCAAGCTATGAAGTGGAACACTATCTGATGGGAAAGGAGACAATAATCCACACAAATAAACAACCACTACAATATATGAAATCCTAAAGTAAGCTATAATGAACTAGGCATTATAAGTGGATGGGACTACTATAACAATTTGATTTAGTGATCAAGTATAAGAAGGGCATCACAAACAAGTTGACAAACATGCTTTCAAGGCCACCCACATCAAAGATCAAAACTTTGGGAACTCATATGCACATGGAGCCATTCACCCATTATTATGTGGACTTATCCCTCTTGCAGACAAGAGCGATCTCCCTAGACTTCAAAGAAACCTAGTAACACACAACCAAGAACCGCTACCTTTCTCTAGACTATGATTGACTGAAACAGATGCTATGATAGAGCCCATTTACATTTAAACGAAATGATTGATGAATTCCCCTTCAAATATTTTGACCATTTTCTCCTCGATGCTTTAGAGATCCTCCCGTCGCTCCCCATGGCTTCTCCATGATGTCGTAAAAGAGATCTACGTAGGCAAAAACAAACGTGAGATCAAAGCATCCAGTATATAACAAAAGAGATAAATGGGCTAATTAACCAATCATGTATCATAAACAGATCAATATGAAATCACAATCTATGTAGGTGATCAAGGAATCCTACAAATTATATCAACAGAGATGTAATTCAGAAAGAACAATTTACTTTATATTAATAAAATAGAGAATAGCCTTACAACCATGAAGCCTTGATGTTGCAAGTCCCTTCCCACAATCTCCAACCCTCTCCTTTAATGAATAGCCTTCCAACCTTATTCCTGCAGCATATGCCTACTTCTAACAGCCCCCCTCAATCCTCAAGCCTAAGTTAGCTTTATAGGCCAAGAGTGGGAAGTTTGGGATCCATTTTCCAAGGGATGAGATCCACTAATGGTGGGATAGGGGTTCCACAAAGAGAGGGAGTTGCTCCATGATGGGAGGGATCATGACTGAATAAGAAACCATTTGAAGCTTGTTGGTTGGGAGAGATGCTACCAACAATGCTTCTAGACTTTACCTTTTATTTTTACATGCATTAAGTCATATTCACAAGTCAAAGTGTAAGACACTGGGCACTTATGCGCAGTTCCTAATGGACTTTTCTGCGTATGCATAGAAATTGACTAGGGAACTGTGTAGGAAGCCAAAAACAAGGTTTTGTACCATGGGATCCAGGAATTCCACTTTCTTTGGGATAAACTGGATTCTAACTTTGCAAGGCAATTCTTTGGGACACATTTGTGGATAGTGAAGATCCAAACCAATGGTCATTTGCCTAATGCGGCAAAATGATGTGTAACAAATTGCCCCCTAAAGTGCAAAGTCAAAAGAGATTGATGACTGGAGCACTTTATCATGCCAAGGTTTGGGTTAAATACTGTAGTCAAAGACCTAAAACAATCAAACAAATGTTACAATGCAATATATAAGCATCACTAAGGTAGGCATTCCCATACTCAAAGTATAAATGTCTCAAAGAACTAGTATGGAAATATCTGAAGATCCATGTCAATAGGCAATATAGTATGGATGGAACCATTAATGGATCTATGTTTACAATCACGGATGTTTAATAACTCCACGCAACCTCGATGGATGAAACTATATCCAGGGCCTTGATCTCCATTTCTCGATCCGTAGTACGAATCTAGCCATGTGAGTGAATGTTTCATAGTCGAACATTGTAGAAACCACTTAATTACTGGTCAATGATGTGAACTGTTCACAAGAGCGAGAGAAACCACCAGTAATGAAAAAGTCTCTCAAGGTAATTTCAGTACAATATATGAAGTGTGAATAGATGTGTTGATGTCGAACACTCATAGAATCATTCGATCGAATTTCAACGATGAGAACCTGTTGTCGAAGGCGAGAAACCTGTCATTAAGGCATGCAGGCTCCAAGGTACTGAATATTTCTATATCAAATTCCTATATAGTGAGCTGAAGTCAATAAGAAGTGATTGGTTGCAGGAGGGCCTATAACACGAAACTCATTTCAAATTTTGATGAACAACATTTTGGAGTAATCTAAGATTGACTCAGGGATGGTCGATGCAACTGAAGGTTATGACTGGAAAAGTAATTTGGTTGAGGTTGGACTTCTCTTCAACATATCAGAGACACAACATGATGACTTGGCATCATTTGACTCAAAAATAAAACCCAAACCAATTGAATATTTTCAATGAGGTATGTTCACATGAGTGGCAAAAGATTTCCCAACCCGGACAAAAAAAGTGATGGAGTGTCATGTTCAAGAGTGACATACTACCTTTTATCAATACAACGAAAATATTTTTTCTCACTTTCCCCCGTCATTACTCGCAAGTACCTATTTATTTTTTACAAGCTTGAGGAGGATAACATATGCTTTTACTGTAAGCTCATCCTTTGGATGAGTCCTTCAAATTATTTTTAACAAACCCTAGGAAGGATTGGTTCGCTCTCATCATGATTAACGAGTCCTGAACTATTTAGATTTTATGAGTCCAATGAAGGGGTAACTCAATGTAGTTTTCATATTTAAAGAGTTTGAAAAGACACGAAAATAAAACTCATTCATTTCTTTCATCGTAAATTTTAATGAGTCCAGAGAAAGTAAAGCTCAGTTTTTTTCAATTTTAGGGAGTCAGGAAAAACACATAAGTAAACTGCACAAAGTCCTTTCTCGTAAATTGAGTCCCTCAAGCCTGAAAAAGGGTAAAATAATGTCGGAGAGAACTTTATTGACCATCATTAGTCAACGTATACCTTTTTCGTAAATAGTCTCATTCATACTGTAAAACGGGTAAACTTATACAGAATAGACAGTTTTCATTTACTTTTACCAGTTCAAACAATCAAGTACTCAATGATATTTTCATGTTTAAGGAGTCTAAAAATGGCGTAAATAGAACTCCAGGATTTCTATTTTCTGTAACTTTTAATGAGTTTGAAAAAGTGATAAAAATATACTCAACACCAAAATTATTCATTTTCCGTAAATAACCTGTGACTTGCACTCTTAAACTCGAAATAATTATCTCTGCTAAAACAAAAGGTGAAAAAACATTATAAATTTGGATTTTAAAGGTTAATAGGCAAACTATAATATTTAAATAGGCCTAAAAACTTATTAAAACCCAAAAAAGTATAATTTTTTATCATTTGTGTTTTCAACCTTTTGAGAGTGATAGAGGTTATTTTTACCATAAACTTCAAAGGAGGATTCTAGGCAAACTGTTGGATGAAATCGCGAATCATCCTTTTCAAGTAGATCATCTCTCTAAGATCTTCGTTTTCATATTTTTTATTTAGAATTTCACCGTAGATTTGGATTTTTTGGGGTGGGTTTCAAATTGAAATTCGCCCTCGATGTGCGCAAGTCGCCCTTATCGGGCCTGCGCACATCGACTGATTTTTTTTACAGTAAAAATCGTGATGTGCATGGTTTCTAAGGAGATAACCGCACATATCCACATTGTTTAGGAGAGTCGGCTGCGCACAGCGTCGAGGACCCAAAAAATAAAATGAAAAAACACCCAAATTTGTTGCCAATTTTTACCATGATTACCTCTAAATATATTTTATGCTTGTTTGCAGGGTTTTTAGATGCAAATATGGAGTGGAGAGAGCGTGAAAATGAAGAGCAAGACATAGCTACTCTAAACCATCCAAAAACCATATAGGCATTAACAAACTATGGATTTTACATGTTTTTCACCATTATGGGCATGAAATCCCAATTAGACTTGCTAGAATGGATGGTGGGCAAGTGGAACGTTCAAGAAGAATGTTTCATAGTTGGAGACCATAGACTTGTCATTGATACTAATGACATTTACTTCTTCACTGGACTTCCACACCATGGGGTGGAAATGAATCTATATGGGCATAGGCAAGGTGGCGAAACTAATGCCACATATATAATACAACATTTTACTAATGGAGTTGCTCTCAAAGATGGGAGAATTCACATTAAAACCATCTCACGGCTTCCTTTCCAAGATATTGAGTTCAATGTTGCACAGTTATGCGGTAGTGAAACTCTGAATTTTATCACAAAGGCTAAGATGTAAACCATCGTAGAGTGTTTGCAACCTACTATATTCAACTGGAATGAGGTTGTAGTTGCAAATCTAAAAGGGAAACTGACTAGAATCAAAACAGGTAGACCCAAAAACTTTGGGTACGGTGCCTTTGTCTCATTTTCTCTAGAGCGGATCCCTCTTCTTGCTCCACAGGTAGCTATAGAGAGAGGAGGACCCTGGGACTCTCGTATGCTAAAATGGGTCACACTTATGGCATGCCACGAAGGTGGCAAAGGACTAACGATTAGATATACTCCTGAGTTCTTCAAGTGGTTGGAAAATCAAATCATCATGATTGAATATTTTCCATACGCATGCATAGATTACACAAGTAGAACAGGCATGCCACTGTCACCTGGGATGCAGTGGGGCAACATAGGTAAAACTTCACACTAGTTGATTTTTGAAATTTTCCATTTTTTATTTTATTTGTTGGCATCCAAAACTAATTATCCGAAATGATCATGCAGATGTGACCCTAGCGAGACCAATTGGATTACATAGATATGATAGGCATCATGAGCAACCAGTAGCTCCCTTAGTGTCAAACCCAGATGCGGTAGAAGCATTGGCAGAGATAGAGTACAACCTTCATAGGTTGATCTTGGACATCTTGGATGTCGGGATAGATGACTTGCCCCTCTGTTGTCAGAGGCACACTGTGGGCGTTCCCGTACCTATTAGACATTTTCTACAACAAGTAGCACGTGATGTTATATGCTACCATGATCATCATCGTCCATAGTTACTTGTCTGAGGGTTAGATTTATGTTCTTAGATGATGTATCTGCATGTTCAAAAAATAAAGGCCATGGAGCCTTAGGTCTTTGTATGACATTTTTGTAAAAACCACACTTTTTAAAGACACTTATCTAATGAAAGCTACTACTTCTATTTCAGTTTATCTTGTACAATATATGGATGAATATTGCATTGATTTCTTTACATATGTTTTAAAAATTCCAATTTAACACATAATTAGCGAATGCATTTGTTAACGTGTTTAAATTTCTCGAAATATGTTGATACTCAATATAATCAAACTCTCTTTCCAAGAGATGGACCCGCAAAATTTTTTTTAACATGGAAGCACTTCTAACTAAATAAACACCATTCAAATGTAATACTATGAGTTGTGAATCTAACCTAAAGATAAATCAATGAATGCCAAATGAAATGGTATCATAAAATAGCTCGATCACTGCACTATACTCTGCAATATTATTCATTGTTTGACCTAGGCATCCCATGAATAGAAACTAAATCATTTGTGGGAAAATAAATGACCCAGGCTGTGGAAGATAAATTTTGAGTGCTATAACTAGCGCCATCAGCGAAGCCAACGTAAGCTTGAGGGAATGTTGACATCTGCAAGTCAAGTGTAACATAAGATAAGCAGGAGAAGTAGAGGAAAACCGTAAAACACTGCTAAAAATTTCCACACGTAAACTATGGTACAACAATATATAAATTCTTCACCAAATAATCTAAGCATAATATTTCTCTAGGTAAATGCCATTTTTGGGCTTTCCGAAAGGAATTAAGTCATAATCAACTAGTTCATAGGCCCCTTTTCCCATTGCACAATTTACAACATAAGGGCCATGCCACATGGGCTTAAATTTACCAATGCCTAACTTATCGTGCTCTTGATCATAGACCAAGACTAGATCACCCTATGCATACGAATGAGGTTTGACATTTTGATCATATTGTGCTTTAACTCGTTTCTTTTTGTCCTCACTAGCTAATGCAACATCACAACAAGTCTCATTGAGTCATGCTAAGTACAGGAAATGTTCTTCCTTGGAAGAAGTGGTTTGTAATAATTCAATTGTCAGTTTCAAAGATGGTATCTACATTCAATTAGCAGAACTGCTTCCATGCCATAAATGAGCTAGAAAGGAGTAAAACCAGTCGAATTTTTAGTTATGGTACGGTATGCCCATAAGGATGGATAAAGCATTGGATGCCAATCTCATTTATGAGTTATGATAATCCATTTAATCATGGTGGTTAAAACCTTGTCAACGACTTCTACTTGGCCATTTTCCTGTGGGTAATATGGAGTAGAATTGTCATGATGCAGGCCTAGCTTTTGTGGTAAGATCGTCATCATAAAGTTTCAAAAATTGCTACCATGGTCCATGATGATGGCTTGTGGAAATTAGAACAGAGCAATCACATGATTGAATAGGAAAATGGATGTTGTTTCACCATCATCCTTATATGTAGGCATCGCATCAGCCCATTTCGTAAAGTAATCTACCATTAAGATAATGTACCCATGCCCCCGACCAACTGAGAGTTAAATGTAAGGAAATTGATGCCCCATTTAGCAAAATGATCGACAACAATGATTGGGTGAAGAGGCGTTGGGTGTGCATGCATTTTCCAATCATAGATTTGACAATTATGGCATTTCTAGACTGCAATTATACAATCCTTGAACATAGAAGGCCAGAAATACCCCGCACGCATGATCTTTTAAGCAATGGAAAACCTTGACATATAACCGCCACAAGATCCATAATGGCAGTCATTTAATGCCTCTTAGGCTTCCGTGTCAGTTAAACATCGTTTAAAAATAGAATCAGAACCACGAAAATAAAGTGTGTCGCCAACAATATTGTATTGTTGGGATTGATACCGGATACAACGATGATCAGTTCGACTCAATTCTAGCAAAAATGTTTGGGTCTGAAGATAAATGATGATATCTCCATACCATGGATCTAAAGTACTGATTAGGAAGACAAATTCATCTAGAAGAGAATCCTCTACCACGTTTTCCATCTCAGTACGACGAAATTCACATAATAATTCAATAAATACTAATGATTTGTTAGATTTTGATTTAATGAATTCCAAATTGAATTCCTATAGGATGACTATCCATTTGTAATACTTTCCCTCTAGCAATTGTCTGGTAAGAATGTAAACCATGGGGTTGCAATCAGGAATCACAGTAGTTTTGTGCAATAGAATTTAGTGACGAAAATGTTGAACAGCCTGAATGGCTGCCAATGCCAATTTCTCCACGTATGTATATCTTTCTTCAGCTTTGGTCAAATTTCTACTTAAGTAATATATCACATGCTCTTCGTTCGATTTGTCTTCCTGAACTAAAACCATGCCAATAGTGACATCAAATGTAGCTAAGTATAAAAAGTAGTCTCAATGATAATTGGAAGGATGCAATAGTGGTGTATGGGTCAACGCATGTTTAAGTGCATCAAAGGCCTTTCAAGCCACTTCATCCCAAGTGAATGAGATGCCCTTTTTCAAAAGTCGAGTAAAACCTTTAGTTAACTCGACGTAGTTTTGGATGAATTGACGTAGAAAAAATTTCTTTCCCTTGCAAACTTTGGAGTTGGTGGAGATTGGAGGGAGGGGACAAATTTAAAATAGCTTCAACCTTCAACGGATTGACATAAATGCCTTCCTTTGAAATGAAAAATCCTAGAAGCCGACTAGATTACACACAAAAACCACATTTGTGTGGATTCAAGTGAATATTATAATGACAATATCTAATAAATATTTCTCTCAAATGCATAAAATGGTATTCCCATCTCAGTGAATGAGATGGAAATTCATCCAAATAAGGTTACACAATATGCTTGATATTGTGAAATGCATAATACATAGCCCGTTGAAAAGTTGCACTGCATTCTTCAAATCGAATGGGAGTTTCTGATAGGAATTCCCCCATGGGGAGATGAATGTGGTTTTTTTTATCAACTGGGAGAATGTTGATTTGGTTGTAGCTAGAAAATTTGTCCATAAAGGAAAACATTTCATTTCCAACACATTCATCACTGATTTGATCAATATAGGGAGCAGGATAATTGTCCTTCGGAAAAGCCTTATTTATATCCCTATAATCGACGCATAATCTAATGGTTCCTTGTTTCTTGTTAACATGTAAAATATTGGACACCTAATCAGTCAAGAGAGTCGGGTAGATGAAACCTTCTTTGTGCAGTTTCTCAACCTTGTCTTTAATCGCAGCATATTTTCGTGGATGCATCGGATGCAATCCTTGTCTAACATGTTTCACATTCTAGTAAGTCTTAATCTCGTGTACAACAATGCTTAGGTCAATGTTAGGTCCCTATAATACTAGTGATTCCCCCATTACTATTGTCATTGTAGCCCCTTATTGTTATTATTGTGCCCTTGTTGTCCCCACATTATTATTGTTGTGCCCCATAGAAGCCCACTATTGTTATTGTTGGGCCCTTATATTATTAATGTTACGTTAACTTTGATTATATTGTGACCCCTTAGACTCCTATATATAGAAAGGAAATTTTATCATTTGAATCATCCAAGAATTATTCATTTATGTAATGTAAAGGAGGTTTCCCCCTCGAAGAGGTCTATTTTGAATTAGTTGATCTATCTTTTCTTCTATTGTGTAAGTTGTTTGCATAACATTTGGTATTAGAGCTTTGGATTCTAGGGTTTTGTTGCTCCAAACAGGTCATCGTGGCATTTTTGCTATAACTTTTTTATGCGATGCTTCAGAAGTTTAGAAAAAACACATTTGAGCCGAAATCATGCTAACCCTCGGGTCTAAATTTCAACGCTTGTCTCGCTATATTTTGGGCGATATAATCCAAGGAAGTTATGGATTTTGTAGGATCCGAATTACATCCCAAACAGGTGACCATGGGAAAATCTTCATACCTTTCTCTCTGAGTATTAGATTGAAATTTCGTAAGAAGTCACAGAAAGAGGATGGACTATAGCTTTCTATGCATCATTTTCAGGTTTGAATGTTGAAACAATGACATGTGGAAATTCGTACAAGTTCTCTATATTGAAAAAATGTATAATTAGGTCCTCTTGGAAGAATGGGCATAACTCTTTCTTGGAGAATCCAATTTCGATCAGACTGGTGGTGTTGGAAAGAGGACTTGGAGGGCTACCATAGTTCACAATTTTAGACCTTGGAGATACGAAATTTCAAAGATACATCAAATTCAATATCAAGCTCCTACAAATAAAATAAAAAGTGTGTAGTCTTTTTAAAAATTTGCATAAGTTTTGTTTGAAAAAATAGTTTGAAGTGATAAAATGGAATAGTGAAGAAAATTACCATTAGTTGATGCCTCGAAGAAAGAAAATGGCAACACCTAGTAAGCAACCTGAAATCTTTACTATGACACATGAATAATAGGAAGAAATGCAACATATCAAAATTACGAGACCAAGTGCAACAAATTTATCTCTCACAAAATGTAACAGAAATTAAGATGGATGGTTTGAAGAATGGAATCAATGGTATGGAAGACAACATTGAAGATTGGAAGAAAGACATCGAAGGTTGGAAGGAAGAATTGACAAAGTTTCTACAAGAAAGGATTCCTAATGGCGAAAAGGTAGTAGAGAAAACTTATAATGAGAACAAAAGAAATGTTAATCATGATTCGAAGAATGACAAAATTGAAGATTTGAAGAACTACATGGAAAGTTTGAAGGAAGGTTTGACAAAGTTGTACAAGAAAGGCTTCCTAATGGTGAAAAAGTAGTAGAGGAAACTCATGATGAGAACAAAAGAAATGTTAATCATGTATTCATAGACTCTAACTTTGGAATAAAGACCCACCACGTTCCAAAGATCGATATTATGAATTTTGATGGCAATGATCCCGTAACATGGATACTATAGATGAAATAATATTTTGATCTTCATAATGTGCAAAAGGTATGCATTGCAACTTTATATTGGAACCCAATCAATTTGTATGGTATCGATGGCTTTGCTCTCATCAACAAATTGTCACTTGGTCAATTTTTACGTAAGAAATTATAGCACATTATGAGGATACAAAGAGCAACACCTTCTTTAGCCAATTGATAAATCTCAAACAAAAGGGTTCA
>APFE030897654.1:19973-37686 GCA_000404065.3 Pinus taeda | reverse complement strand
TAATAGTGTTCATTGATTTGGGTAGTACCCATAATTTTATTCATTGTAAGATAGCCAAGGAATTGAATTGCTTCCTATATCCAGCACCATAGTGTCAAGTGATGGTTGCAAATGGAGGAACCATAAATTGCTCTAGAAAGTGCCATAATGTCAAGATATCCATGGGAGAATATGTATTGAATAGTCCTATGATCTATATTCCAATGGTGGTGTTGATATTGTACTAGGAGTCCAATGGCTACAATCTTTGGGTATGATAGCTTTTAATTCTCAATAACTTTTCATGAAATTTTGTTGGGAAGGAAAGGAAGTTGAATTAAGGGGTATCACGGGGAAACCGGGAAAGATAATCAGCTCTAACAGCATGACAAAGCTTTGAAAGAAAGAACAATGAGGCATAATTGCACAATTCTTTTCACTAGAAGTTCCCACATTGAAATCATATATTTCTCCAGATCTCCAAAAAGCCTTGGATGGCCATTCCAACGTGTTTGAGACCCCTAAAGGCCTACCACCTATTCGTGATCATGATAATGCTACTCATTTGATTCCAGGATGTGTTCCTCCAAACATGAGGCCTTACAGATATCCCTATGCCCAAAAGAGTGAAATTGAACATATGGTTGTAGAAGAGGTTGGTATAATTCAACCCAGTCAAAGTTCTTTCTTTGCTCCAATAGTATTGGTGCACAAGAAGGATGGATCATGGTGCATGTGTCCAAATTATAGGGAGTTCAACAAGCTCACTATTAAAAATAAATTTCACATTCCTGTCATTGATGAATTATTGGATGAATTACATGCACCAATTTACTTCACCAAGTTGGATCTTCGTTCAAGATATCATCAAATCAGAATGAAGACTAAAGACATTCTAAAAACAACATTTAGAAATCATGAGGGTCATTATGAATTTTTGATCATGCCTTTTGACCTTACCAATGCACCTTCTACATTTCAAGGTTTGATGAATTCCATTTTCAAACCCTTCCTTAGAAAATGTGTGTTAGTATTTTTTGATGATATAATAATATACAACAAGTCTTGGAAGGATCATGTTCAACATGTTGACATGGTGCTCAAACTATTGGAGAAGAAAAAATTATATGCAAAAACCTCCAAATGTTTCTTTGGAGTACAGGAGGTGGAATATCTGGGTCATATCGTATCTCATGAAGGTGTTAATGTAGACCCTAGAAAAATTAAATTCATTAAGGAATGGAAAATCCCCACATCCATAAAGAATTTGTGAGGATTTCTCGGGTTGAAAGGGTATTACCGCAAGTTTGTTAAGAATTATGTTAAAATAGCAGCACCTCTAGCATAATTACTGAAGAAAGATGCATTTTCTTGGACTCCAAAAGTAATGTGCCAATCACTAGTCTTAGCCACGCCAGACTTCAAAAAAATCTTTATTGTGGAATGTTATGCCTCGAGAAATGGAATTGGCATTGTTTTAATGCAAGAAGGAAGACCCATTGCTTTTGAAAGTCGTCCAATCAATGGAAAGTATTTACACAAAGCTGTTCATGAGAAGAAAATGCTAGCAATACCACATGCACTTAAGAAATGGTGACCTTACCTAATGGGAAAACACTTCAAGGTAAAAATAGATCATGATAGTCTTAAATACTTTTTTAGAAAAAATATTATCTTCAAAAGAGAAGCAAAAATGGGTCACAAAGATGTTGGGTTATGATTTTGAAATCATCTACAAAAAAGGGAAGCTAAATGTTGTTGTATATGCACTCTCGTGAAAGGATGAGGATGTGAAAGCATTGCTTTGTGCCATCTCTATCATCCAACTAGATTGGATAAACGAAGTAAGGGATGAATGGAAGAATGACGAAGAAGTCTGGACACTCATTCAAAATTTACAGCAAGATCCCAGTACATCTGATACATTTATCTGGAAATATGATTTGTTATGGTACAAAGATCGCTTATACCTCTATAAGAATTCCCAACTCAAACAAAAGATTCTTCTAGAATTGCACACCTCTCCCTTAGGAGGGCACTCGGGATTTTTAAAAAATTACCATAATATTAAGAAGGATTTTTTTTGGGATGGCCTTAAATATGATATTCAAGAGTTTGTGGTGGAATGTTTGGTTTTCTAACAAAATAAAGTTGAGACAATTAAGACCCTAGGTCTATTACAGCCATTATCCATTCCAAGTCAACATTGCAAGGAGGTTTCAATGGATTTTAACATAGGTTTACCCAAGTCCGAAGGAAAGAGTGTCATCATGGTGGTTTTTGATAGACTTACCAAGTATGCACACTTTTGTTCATTATCTCATCCATTTAAAGCATGTACAGTTGCTAATGCATTTATGGAAACAATTCAAAAGCTACATGGAAACCCAAAGATTATTGTAAGCGACAGAGATCCCATTTTCACTGGAAATGTTTGGACAGAATCATTTTCTTGTCTAGGTACTCAATTAGCTCATAGTTCATCTTATCATCCTCAATCTGATGGAAAAACTGAATAGTGAACAAATGTTTGGAATGATATCTTCTTTGCTTTGTATCTGATAAACAAACACAATGGGTCAAGTTGTTACCTCTGTCTCAATGGTGGTATAACACTTCCTTCCATACTGCAACAAAAATGACCCCATTTATGGCACTTTATGGATATCATCCACCATCCATAACAACATCTTTAAGAGAAAATTCTAAGGTTCAAGCAGTGGAAGATCGCATCAAGCATCAACAACAAGTTCTTCAACTCTTAAAGGATAACCTCACTTTGGCGCAAAATAGAATTAAACAACAAATAGATCAACATTGCAGTGAAATAAGTTTTGATGTAGGTGACTAGGTATTTCTACAACTACAATCATACAAACAAATGTCCCTTAAGAAAGCTAAGAAGGATAATAAATTATCACCAAAGTATTATGGTCCATACAAGGTGTTGCAAAATATTAGTACTATGGTATACAAGTTGGAGCTTCTTGCATCTTCCCAAGTGCACCCAGTTTTCCATGTTTCATGCTTAAATAAGGTTATAGGTGAAAAGCTCCTAGTTCAAAAAATATTGCCAGAACTTGATATTGTTACATAATATGCTTGATATTGTTAAATGCATAAGACATAGCCCGTTGAAAAGTTTCACTGGTATTCTTCAAACCGAATGGGATTTTTCGATAGGAAAACTTCCCCCATGGGAAGATGAATGTGGTTTTTTTTTATCAACTAGGAGAATATTGATTTGGTTGTAGCCAGAAAATCTATCCATAAAGGAAAACATTTCATTTCTGACACATTCATCAATGATTTGATCGATGTAGGGAGTAGGATAGTTGTCCTTCGAACGAGCCTTATTTATATCCCTGTAATCTATGCATAATCTAATGGTTCCATGTTTCTTGTTAACAAGTACAATATTGGACACCCAATCAATCAAGAGAACTGGGTAGATGAAACGTTCTTTGCGCAGTTTCTCGACCTCAGCTTTAATCACAGCATCTTTTCGTGGATGCATCAGACGTAATCGTTGTCTAATAGGTTTCACATTCGGGTAAGTCTTAATCTCGTGTACAACAATGCTTGGGCCAATTATTAGCATTTCCTCATAGGATCAAGGAAAAATGTTGTGAAATTATTGAAATAAGGCATAATATGTTCGAATCTATTCAAATGAGCATGAAGTGCCTACGTGAATATTTTCAATAATTCCTATTTTGACAGATATGTCAATGGTAACCATTGTAGATATGTTTCCCAAATTCCTTTCAGACTCAACTTGAAAAACTAAAAATGGATGATTATGCGCTATCTACTATCTCAGGTGAAAGCATAGCTGAAAAATCATTCTCAATTTTACCAAGGTTAGGTAGAAAAGATGAATAATTATGGTAATAGTTCCATGGCATTTCATCTAAATTCATGACCTTCATAATACTTTCACCAGTGGGAAATGTATAGTTGAAAGGATCAGGTAGTGAAATTGGTTCTAACAAAGGTAATAGAGAATAATCATCATTGACCACATTCACTCGATCAATATCAAAGGATGATGGGTCAAAAAAGGATTGAACTATTTGATAAGCCAATTCAAACTAGCTCAAAGGCATATCATTTCCATAGGAGACTAATTCATCCTCTAAAGGTACTATCCAGGGATCAGAATATTCCATAGTGCTTGACATAATCATGTTAACCTCAGCAACATTAGAAGGAAAATTTAGTGGAGGAAGCGCAAAGGTTCCCATCAGTGATGAGTCTTTGAGTAAGCCAACACCAATATCCTCATAAAGAGTATTTTTTTTTCCGACAAAAGGTATGTTACCCATAGATTTAGGGTCTGAAGTGTAGTAAGACAACTGGTCTACTTTGACAATTTTCCATTTGTGAAGAAATTGTATCATTCGAAAAAGAGATGAGACCACTGCTGACATAGCATAGGTCCAACTTTAAACAAGAAAAATGTTGTGATTGAGCTAAGCATCAACAACTTCAACTTCGATCGCGATTGTTTTACCCTCTAGCTCTATGATCATATTGTTTGGGATTCCATAAGGACGAAAACCTCTTCCATAAAAGGCTTTCAAAGTGGCAGGTGACTGACTGATGGTTCGAGAACATAAAGCTTTCCAACAAGCAATCAACATAATACACATAGAAGCTCCTTCGTCAACAACTATGAGAAACACATGTATAGTTTTAACAATAATTGGAATCTGGAACGCCAGTTGATGAGGGAGTCTCAGGATATGACTCTCAATATCAAAGATAATTATATTAGAATATTGTAGATCAACAGCTCATATGGCTGACAATAAAATATTTTGGTATGTCGAGCATGTTTGCAGCACTTCTAGAGCTGACATTGCGGAAGGATACATAGCCAAGTCTTAAACAATGTTATAGTTTTGCGCAGCTCTAGCATGTGGGTTTAAAGCTTATTTCCGAAGCACACCTTTAGGAGGTGGTCAAATCATCATGTCATTATTTGGCTTCTCGATCTGTAATGGTTCAAAAGGAGGAGAATGAATTGAACTGGAAAGTTGACCAAATGAACTAGCATCATTTCCATTGTCAACAGGACCCTTAAATCTATAATCTTTTGATCTCGTAGCTACCATAACTTGTTGCGAAGACATCATCAAGATATATTGAGATGTGGAAGAGGAAGATGTGTTATGAGAAACCATTTTCCTATCTTGACAAGGAAATATATCCTTTAAAACAGCGGGAGTTGGAGAACCTTTAATGAATTTGGAAACCTCTGCCCGATGTGGTCATTCCTTCGTATAATGATCCTCATTGAAACTAAGGCAAGGATAGTTAGGTTTTCATTTCTCTTTCGTAGGTTTAGTTTTAGCAGGTTTCTCTTTCAAAAAAACATTTTGTTTCAATTTAACTTTCCCCTTCTTTTTACCTCTGGTTGACTGACTCTTGCTAGTAGGTGATTCTACAGCCTTAATTTCATAAATATCTTCCAGAGAAAGGCTTTCAGACGATGAATCTTGTATGGCTAAAGTCTAAGTACTTTTATCATTTTTTCCCCTTAAATTGTTGGCTAAAAATACTTATTATACCATCAGCGACATTAGATCCTGTATAAGAAGTAACTATTGGATCACTTGTAGGGCACATAAATTTGGGATTTTCTCGTACAAGGTGCCAGATTGGGTATAGACTAAATCTAAATATTGGGCATAAGAAATTACCTACTCTTCCATGATGACACCTCCCTTAGCAACTTCCTTGGTAATAATAGGAAGAAGTGACTTCGTAAACCATTCAGCTACAATCTGATCTAGAACAAAAACTTTGGCTAACTGAAGTCTACATCTCCATTCATGTATATGATCAAAAATATGAGTCGATTTTGATTGTTTTAAAAGATGTCAACAGTTTGCTACGAGTATCATATCGAATCAGTAGCTCAAAATGGATTAAAAACATTGTTGCTAGAGACTTAAAGTTATGGAAAGAGATGCAAGGTATCTTAATGTACCATTTGGTTGTTGAACCAGTTAAAGTTTGTTGGAAAAGGCGAAGATGGATAGAATGATCAATTAAAGAATTCGATGTACACAAAATATGATATGTCATCACATGATTGGATAGGTCTTCTCCCGATTTGCCTTCAAATTTGGGTTTGTCACTCGGTAACTTGGTAGGAATCACCCACCAATAAGGATAATAATAAATGGGATTGTTTGTTAATTGGGATAAATCATGTAAATATAGGGTTGAAATAACAATAACTTTCAGTTAGGGTCTTGCGGTAAGTTTGATAACCTTGCGAGTTAAGACCAACCCCTGGAGGAGGATACTCATGATATCCTAGAATAGCATGTGCAGTTGGAATTGGAATTCCACCAGGGTAACCAGTTGAACCATATCGAGTTAAGGTTGAACAGGGACTTGATAAGTATGACCAAGGTATGGTTGACTCTAGAATGGTTGAGCTTCACCAATTTGACCTAAGTAATATTGCCCATGTATAGGTTGAACTTGCGGAGGTTGACCTTGAACAAATTGACTTTGAACAGATTGACTTTGAATAAATTGACCTTGAAAAGGTGGTTTTTGGAAATTTTGACCTTGAAAAGATGGAATTTCAAAAAATTGTCCTTGCAAAGGCGGAACTTGATACACTTGACCTTGAAAAGGTGGGCTTTGGAAAAATTGACCTTGAAAAGGTGTTTTCACTATTGATATAGTAGGTTTCCCGATAGGAATCTGTGATATAGACTGGACCAGGAATGGTTTGACAAGAAGAAACCTGAGGGATTGCCTGAGTAGTCTAAGGAACAGATATTTGAGGGGTAATTGGAACATTCGCTTGTGATACTCCTGGGATAGGTGTCTCAGAGGCAATTGGAACCAGCTACAAAGCAAGTGTTTGAGGTGCACTCTGAACAGGGTTGAATCAGTTGTTGAAGAAGTGTTTGAGGAATTCTTTGGATAGGTTTTTGGACAACTATTTTTTCAGAATCCCCTAAACATGCTACTAGATAGGTACGATAATACTTGGAATAGGTATTTGAGGAATAGGTTGTCGAATAGGATGAAAAGGTTGACAAAATGGCACTTGTGGAGAAATTGAACCATACTGTTGAGTAAAACAAGGATTCCAAATAGTGTTCATCCCAGGGTGAGTACCAAGCAAAGGTTGAGTTACAAGAAGTTGACCTAGACCGGGCTGAGGTATCTGACCATAAGTTCTGGTAAAAGGTTGATCCCCAACCGTAGGATAAGATCCGACAACAGGTTTTCCTCCAAGTGGAGGATAAGGTGGTTCCCCCCAGGCAGGTAATAAACACCAGTTGGGGTTACTTGAGGTTACTTGAGTTACCAGATACAATGTGAATTTGTTGGTTTGGTGCCATAGTTTCTTCAAGCATAGATGTCATCCTCTGAACGGTAGATGTAAACAAACCAGATGGCCAAGTAGAAGGTTGAGGAGAAGAAGAAGCTCTTGAAAGTCCCAGTAAGTGACTGGTATCTAGGAGGAACTGATGTACCACCATACAAAAGTGATTTTGGGGAGTTGGTAAACATAGATAAATCAATGGGTTGGATCCCAATAGGAATTTCTAACATAGTTCTTTATGGTGAATAAAAAGGAATGTGTGGAAGTGAAAAATTCTAACCTAAAAAGCTCAAGGTGGTAGAACACCAAGGGTTGGGTCAGAAAGGAGAGAAAGGAACTCTTGGGTCAAAAGATTCACTATCAGTAAATGGAGAATGAGGTATTTATGCCTCTTCATTTCCTGAATATCCTTAATGCTAATTAACCTAGGAGATAATTCAGTCATAATTATTAGCTTCCTTCGAGGTGAAGGTGGCTTAGGAGTAGGAGCTATATCAGCTGAAGTTGATTCGGGTTGACAAAATTCAAACTCAGGTTGGTATATTTCTGGTTTGATTAGTTCAGTGTCTGAAACTTCACTAGTATCAAGTTCAGTTTGAACTACTTCGGTAATCTCTCAGCGAGAACTAACTAAGCCTAATTCTACTTCTTGCATTGAATTCACTTCAGTTTCTACTGCCTCAGATTGTAAAACTGTCGATGTTTTAGGTTCTTCTGAGGCTTTAGATCCTGTCGACTTTGACCTTTTAGTTTTTATCTTTTCCAATTGACTAGGTGTGTATTTAGGGGGTTTACCCTGCATTCTACATGACTTCCTTGGCGATTCAGCCAGGATCAAAATTTATCACAAAATCAAACAATATTCACAATCTAATCCTAAGGTCTCTAAAAAGTAAAAACAAACAATTAAAACACGCTAAAAAATATATAAGGATTCAAACCATGCAAACAAACTTTTCACAATGAAATCACTAGTTTGTGATGAAATCCAATGTCACAGAAATCAAAGTGAAAAGTGGTTATAGATAGAGAAGGTGGAACCAGTTATGCTGACAACCTGCTTAATGTACACGATCTAGTCCAAGTAAACTTCATTTATGCCATCTTGAATGAAGAATACCCTCAAGAAATTTCCAAGTGAGTCTAACCAACGTATGTTCTAGGTACAATAGAGACTTCCCCTCCGCCATCACCTCAAGTAAAAACCCTAAGAATATGGTCACTAAGGTTACCACGTAAAACAATTTAACCTAGGGGGACAATTGCAAATCGGACGTACACGAAAGGGTAGAGTAACAAAGCCAATCACCTTGAAAGTTCCTCAACATGGTTAATCTGAGGTTTATTTCCAAGTGACTCCCAAGTTCCTTTTGGCGCCTTTTTTTAGTACATGTAAAGCACTCTACCGTAGCCGATGAAGTGCGGTCGATCACTTCACAAGATCTGATACGATCTCATGCTTGACTCCTTTGTAAGGGGAGCTTCCCAGATCAAAATTGCAATAAATGGATTTTTCTCCCTATCACAAGACGCTAATGTTTGTTTTCACTTTGGAAATTTAACTCACTTCCCTATTACAAAGCCTTACAACCTGATATACTATAGGTGGAAAAGAGCCCTAAAAATAAAAGTTTCTAGATAGATTTTACTAGCGTTTATTTTAAGAGATGTTATTTACTCAAAGGTAATGGATGTGAAAATAATGAATATATGATGACGATAATCCTAATGCATTTGAAAATGAAAGTGTAATCTTTTCGTTTCAATGAAAATCTATCTGAAGTAAGGAAAGAGTCTTTCACTTTTTCAACTGAAATGTAAACAAAAGCTCTGAATCCCACCATATTTATTTTCCTAAAATGCAAATATCCAATTTCGAATCACCCCACCATTGAAAATAATTTTAAACTTTTACTTTGCCCAATAACACAAAAAAAATCAAGAAATCTATATTTTCATACAATCACTCAAAAATGAAACAAGAAACCGATAATCATTAAAAATGAATTTTCCCTAATTGAATGATACGAATTCACTTGCAGTAAAAAGTACAGTTCGTGAACACTTTAGCAACAGAAAGAAAAATGACTTTTCATTTCTAATCTAGCATGAGAAGTAATTTTCACAAATAATACCTAATCTTGTAAATTATTAATTTTGACACCCAAAACAAACTTTCGCAAAAGAGAAAAATGGGATCAAAACCTGATCTAATCGAAAGAAGAAAGATAGATAGTCAACAAGACAAGACCTCTTTTGATAGATCGACCATTCATCAAATGAGACTTTACCCTAATTTGCAAAAACAAGACAACCACAAGCAAATATTTTCATAACACTCAATTAGACTAACAAACACTCAAAGATGGTACAAACAAGTGTAAATTAAAAAAAAAACAAACAAAACAAAAACAAAAGACAAAAAACATAAACATAAATAAAAATTGTGGACTAGATGAGGATAGAACTGAAATTTTAAAAAAATTCTAGGTATGTGAGCAGGTTCTAGAGGAAACCAGTGCGCAGAAATGCAGATTGTGCCTAAAACCTAAGTGCGCACAGTGAATATTTTAGAAAGAAAAAAAAGCCAACCCAAAATCCAAATTTTTAAGATTTCCAGACACTTAAGGAAGGCTTGTACATAAGTTTCAAAAGGTAATAATAGAGAGAGATGATTCCCTAGTGGAGTCGCCAATTTGTTATGTGGACTTATCCCTCTTGCAGACAAGAGCAATCTCCTTAGACTTCAAAGAAACCTATTAACACACAACCAAGAATTGCTACCTTTCTCTAGACTGTGATTGACTTAAACAAATTCTATGATAGAGGCCACTTACCATTTAAATGAAATGATTGATGAAGTCCCCTTCAAAGCTTTTGACCATCCGCTCCTCAATTCTTTAGTGATCCTCCCTTCACTCCCCACAACTTCTCCATGTTGTCCTGAAAGAGATCTGCATAGACGGAAACAAACACGAGATCAAAGCATCCAGTATATAACATAAGAGATAAATGGACTAATTAGCCAATCATGTATCATAAACTGATCAATATGCAATCACAATCTATGTAGGTGACCAAGGAATCCTACAAATTATATCAACGTAGATGTAATTGAGAAAGAAAAAATGCCTTTATATTAATAAAATGGAGAATAGCATTATAACCATGAAGCCTTGATGTTGCAAGTCCTTTCCCACAATCTCCAACCCTCTCCTTGAATGAATAGCCTTCCAACCTTATTCCTGCAACATAAGCCTACTTCCAACACTCCCCCTATATCCCCAAGCCTGTGTTAGCTTTATAGGCCAAGAGTGGGAAGTTTGGGATCCATTTTTCAAGCGATGAGATCCACTGATGGTGGGATAGGGGTTCCACAAAGAGAGGGAGTTGCTTCATGACAGGAGGGATCATGACTGAATAGGAAACCATTCAAAGATCTTTGGTTGGGATAGATGCTACCAACAATGCTTCTAGACTTTAATTTTTATTTTTACATGCGTTAAGTCATGTTCGTATGTGACAATGTAAGACAATGCGTACTTATGTGCAGTTCCTAATGGACTCTTCTGCGTATGCGCAAAAATTGACTAGGGAACTGCACAAGAAGCCAAAAATAGGGTTTTGTACCATGGGATCTAGGAATTCCACTTTCTTTGGGATAATTTGGATTCTAACATTGCATGGGGATGCTTTGGGACACAACTGTGGATAGAGAAATATCCAAATTGATGGTCATTTTCCTTATGCGAAAAAATGACGTGTAACACCCATGATGCATATAGAGAAGCATATTCAAGGGATGAGAACTTCAAGGTGTTTCAACAGTTGCAGAGCCAAAGTCATGTTCCCAATGGTGAAAACACAATTGAATACCATTTCTTGGACGAGTTACTCTACAAGTTGGATAAGTTATGTGTTCCTAAACGTGAGCAACTACAGGGGATTAGATAAGCTCACACTTCAAGGTTGTAGGGAACTTTGGTGTAGGGAAGACAATGGCCAACTTGGAGAAGAATGTGTATTGGCCAAAATGTAAGAACATGTAACTAGGTTCATAAGCAGATGCATAATCTGTTGTACTAGTAAGCCTAGTAATAGGAAATAAGTATTGTATCATCCCTTGCTTATACCCAATCGTCCTTTGGAACATATTCCAATGGACTTTGTGGGAGGTTTACCAACAACCAGGAAGGGGAGTGGCTAGTTGTTTATGGTAGTTGACAGGTTCAGTAATATGTATGTTCTAATGCCCTGTAGAGAGACCATCAACAAGCAAGAAGCAACAAAATTATTCTTTAGATAGGTCTGGGTGCACTTTAGGATACCCAAGAACATCATTTCAGAGGGACAAGATTTATCAGTGCATTTTGGACTACATTGTGGGAGAAGATGGACACAAATTTAAAGAGGTGTACAACATTCCATCCACAGCCAAATGGGAAAACATAAGTAGTCAATGGACTTTGATGTAGCTTTTGAGGGGTTACAATTAGAAACATCCAAAGACCTGGGATAAAAATATGGTATATGAACAACACTCTTGTGACAAAGTAGTCAATATTTCTATTGGTAAATCCCCATTTGAAATTTTTTTGGATGTTTTCCACCTTCACCTTTGGATATTTCATATGGGTAGCAAGGAGGAGTGAGGGAGGATCTCACAAGGGATGTCATAAGGGCAAAAAAAATTGTTGAGAATATTAGGCATATCCATTTATAGGTATAGGAGACACTGCAAAAGTCACAGTAAAAATACAATGCTAGGCATGATCAACACAAAAGAGAGAAGTCCTTCACAGTGGGAGACAAATTATGGTTATAGTTGAACAAGGAGTCTATGCTAGGTCTTGGTAAGAAATCAAGGCTCTATAATATGGCGCCTTTGAGAAGCTAGAAAAAGTGGGGTATAATGCCTAAAGGCTTATTCTACCCCCATACATACTCATTTACTCAGTGGTGAATTCACATTATTTGTGAGCCTTCCATGCTAAATCAAGAAGAGGAACATATCCTACATTATGTGGAGGATTTGGTAGCATATGCTTAGGCAGAGCTGATAGAGGATACAATTTTGTATAATAGGTATAGAACTACTAGGCATGAGTAGCATGACATTTGGTAGATTGGGTTGAAAGGACAACTTCCAGGCAAGGCTAAATGGTACACCCAAGAGAAGGTGGAAGGAAAATTTCCTCACTTAATTCAATAGAAGTTTTTGGGGACCAAAAGCATCCCAAAATGGGGAGGTTTGATCTAGATTGGATCATTATATTTTTTTGCATCCATCTTGAAGCTTTAAAAGTGGAAAAAGTGGAGAAAACAACTTATAAGACCATTTTTACCGATGAGACTTAGTTTGGAAAATTGGGGTCTTAAACCTTCCAGGAGCAATTTGAGGCATCAAAAAACATTTTTTGGGGGTAAAATTTGTTGCTTTAACACAACACTCTTTTGAATTATTCTACACACAAATACCTTTCCAACAACATAAGAATGGCCTCAATCAAAATCTATATGCAAAAGTTATGCAACTTGGAAGTTGACCTTCCTGTTTTGACCACCATAATTAGAGAGGATGTCATATCAACCCCCATTATTCATGGAAAATGGGCTAGCCACATGATCATTGTGAAGAAGACTCTAGAAGAGTCCATATTGTAACTCTAATTAAGAGTTGAAGGAGTCAAACTTAACTACGAGTAGGTTATCGAGATGTTATAATCATACCACTACAAGAAAAATGGGTTCCATTCTATTTGAGTGCATTTTGTTCAATAGATGAGAGTAGCCAAGAGTGTATAGCAAGGGTGAAAACAAAGAGGATTAGTGCATTTTAGCATCCCATGGGATAAAAGCCTCACTTCTTTGTACTTGCATCCATTTTCCATTCAGAGAAAGAGAGAAAAGCGACCTCACCTTCCAGTTGTGTTTTCTCCTAAAAGGATTACCCAGGTTAAATCTTGTGTTAATTTGTGGTTTGTGAGTTTTATTTCATTGTTCTTTATTTTTTGCATAATTATAATTTGCATGTATATGCAATAACTAGTAATTTACTGATCCAGAAATCTAAGGAGAAATAAACCCTCATATAATAGATTTCAAATTTTCTAATATATTTTAGTAGATCTATTGTGATGACTTGTCTAGTGCAATATCCACAGCACTTTATAAATCACTCTCTTGCTTGCATCTCTCATACACTTGGACTACTCAAATCTATTATCTCCTCAACCCTCCAACTAACTAGAGGCCTCCCGAGTAGGACTTTCCTCTTCATAGCCTTGGTCATTTCTTATCAGATCAATTCGGTGTTGTATGGTGTCTTTGGTTTCTCCCATCTCGCGATATTGATATTCCAACATAACCACCTTAACGAAGGTTCCAAATCAACTTAAGAGTGAGGAAAGTTCCTTCTAAGTAAGAGTGGAAAGGATCTCATATTTGCTTTCCATAGTTAGATCTTCCATGTGTTATTTATTTACCACACACACTTTAAGCAGTTTTCTAAATCGATTTTGTAAGGGGTTCATTTTTTGGCATACTCAGGTACATTAACTAAGTTGTCATTCCTTTTATGGCTACTAACTACTTGTCCCTTGCCATAATCCAAGTAGGTTTACATTTTCTTTCTCTTTTACTTTCAAAACCTAGTTAATAACTATGGCTCATCTAGGGTGGTTAACACATTCTAGGATCCCCCTCATTTTTTAGAGAAAAAAGGTAACTTTTTTGCTATTCATTAGAATTTAAAAAAAAAAAAAAGTACATGATGAAGCAAATAAATCTGAGTTTTCAAAACCTTACAAAAGGCTACTAGAGAGGGCAACATTGATTAAAAAGCTTATATTTGATTGAAATGTTTTACAGATATATTGGTTCCATAAAAAAATGATATTTTAATGTAGAAATGATGTAAAAATGATATAATGCACATGAAAGTATTTCAAAAGTTTCTAGAAACTATAAGAAGTTTGATAACTGAGATCTAAAGTTTACTTTGCAAACAATATTAGTACTGCCTTATTTTGATTAACTAGAAAGATGTAACAAATTGTCTTCAAAGATGTTGGAGAGTGTAGAGATAATCATCTAGTCTATTGGAATCGAATGTACACTTTAGACTATGACACCATCAAGTTCTTCATAGTGTATGTGTCCAAGGTCTAATGATAGAGCGCTTTTTGAAAGTTGGTTTATTGTTGTATTGAGCTCCCTATAAATATGGTGAAAACTAATCTCCTGGAAGTGTTTCTTTAACTCTTCAATTATGATTTTCCAAGTTGCAAGATTCAACACCTCCAGTTGGGCTTTACCTGCCAACCAGTCAATTACACATTGAGAATCACCAAGGATCTGAATGTGTTTAATATTTTTTAGCATAACTAATGATACAAGTGCCCAAACAACAATTAGTTCAACTTTTGTGTATGTTTCATTTCTTAGGCTAATTTTGAATTGCACAATTTAATCATTCCGCTGCCACCCCACATTTGTTTCCTTGTGCAACTCCATCAAAAAAACCCAATCAAGAGATTATATAAAATATGGCCCCCTCCTTACTTGCTCACTATTGTTAAAAAGATAAATCAATCTAATACTTATCAATTTAATTGAGTTGAAATATAGACTTAACTCAATTACGTATTTCTCTCTGCTCTTCACTTTACTATAAATAAATGAACACGCCAAAAATCTAAAAACAATCAACCCCATTTTAATTCTCTTTTTTTTTAATTTATTATAATAAAAACTTAAGAAAATCAACACAAAGTAAATTAAACTATAAACTTATAAATTACATAATTCAACTTCTAAAATTTCATTAATCTAATAATTTATTTCACCTTCTCTCTTTACCTTAGCTTTCTCACTTTTACTTTTAAAAACGAAAGAAAAAGAAAAAAAAGATGACAACCTCACTTCCCTTCCAAACTCCAAATCCTAGGTCTTGTCTTTTATAAAATTACAGTGCTTGCTGTCACTATTATACTACATCAATCGATTAAATAAATAAATAATATATTTTAAAAAACTCTATCATGGTTGAAGTAACCTCTTTCAAAAAAGAGAAAGAAGCATGCTACTCAACGTGACACTTAAAGATAAGTTACTTCATAAAATATTATTAAAAAAATGATAAACAAAAGTCATGAATAGTCGTTTGAGGAAATTCCATGTCAACGCGATAGAGATCAATTATACATTACCAAATGTTGAATAATGCCAAGAGTAAAGTATTCCTTTATAAAATTGTGTAAATTATTTTTCATGATAATGAAAAAAAAGCAAACCAAATTAATACCACCCATTGTATGTGGAAATTATTTCTAATAATTTATGGGTAAAGAAACATTATTCTTAAGATTCATAAAATATTCGTTAGCAAGGGTGGGCCCCATTTGCTTTAAAAAAGGGGTAAAACTTTAACTTGTATCACTGGCAAAGCACCCACCAAGAGTGGTGGGGACTCTTGAAAGTTGCGTTGTTTTGTTTATTTATTTTAATATTGTTATTATACCTGTATGGAAGTTATGCCGTTTTTATTTTTTGTTAAACATAATTGATTTAATTGACTTTTAATTAGTTTTTGCAACTTTTTAAATAAATTTTACAAAATTTATTAGTTTTGAAAAAACTAAATATTTTGAAATTGAAAATAATTTTTGAGATTTTTTTATTTTTATTTTTTTATTGATTCATATAAATGAAGTGACTAATTTTATAATGTTATTAATAATTTTGTCAAAAAAATTTAACTTTAAAATTAAAAAATTTTAATATCACTAAATAATAATATAGTACATAATAGTCATATTTATGACCAAATTTTCAAATCATTAATAAGTTGTGAATATTTGATTTGACATATTATCATTAAAATGTCATTAACAACTTTTAATAATTTAACATGTTATCATTAAACTATTTTATAGTTAAAAGGAATTAGTTTATGTTTTTTTGTCAAAATGTATTTTTTACAAGTCAATATCTCTAACAGGGATATGTAACTCTTTATGTTCATGTAGAATTTACATATAATATTAAAAGAAATTAATAATATAAGAATATTTCAATATTTATTAAAAGTAAATTATTTTATTATTTTTCTTAAATAAATACCTATAAAATCAATTTTATCTAAAAATATAAAAGAAAGTAATTGAAAACGGTGTAGTCTAATTTATAGATGAAATAGACATTTTCACCTCAATCCGACAAAATAATTTCTAGAAAAAATGTGACTTTTTGTTGTTTAAAATGCATTTTTGAATGCATAACTGGATTCAACATCCTGAAAACACCCTTTGTGGCACTAGACTCTTATAGATTAAACAATTTAAACTCAAGTTTTTGAAAATTCCTACCGGATTTTGATTAAAATTAACCAAAAAAAAATGCATCATTTCATGTATAAGTTAGACTATGCCATTGAAAACAATTCTTTTTTATTTAAATTTCATTTGAAATTGTTATATATCTTAATAGTATGGAGATATGTCTCGCCCTTCGTCCCCGCCCCCTTTTGTCTGCACTTCCCCGTCTGCCTCCCCTCCCCCTAGCCCATCCAATTCCCGCTTCCTTGGCAGATACCCGGACACCTGCAGTGGTCATGGTAGATTGGGCACCAGCGAAGTGTAGATGACAATTTCGCTATTTCATGTGGAAAATTGTGAAGGAGAAGCTTGCTAAGGTCGAGCTTATGAGAAGAGATTTTATGAGAATCTTGATTTAACAGTGCTACAATTTGTTTTTCAGCCTCTTGAAATTCGGATGTGTGGCTATCCGAGAGCATTTTCGTGTCCTCCTTCACATTTTTCCCATTTATCATAGGATTCCCATAAATTTGGTACTGCTCCGTTAGCTTTAGCACGGCTTTGTATGGAAGACACTGTGATTCAACAGTTTATTCACTTATGGACACTGATGGCTCATAAACAATCTGTTTGGTAATTTTTTGTTTCCTTAATTTGTTTGTTTTTTGTAAGTAATTCTTGAGATATATGGGGCGATCTGAAGAAAAAAAAATGTTTTTCTGTTTATAGAGCACGTTAAACAGGGATATCTTGACTCTAGTAGCTTATTAGTTCTCTTTCTCTCTCAGGTAGTCTAATGTAAAGCTATATCAGGCAGTCTCATTGAAACCTAATATGGGTCTGGGTGGTGGAGCGCTCCATCAATGTGACATGTTGCAATTTCATCAATGTGCTGTGTTGTGTTGTATTTTTAATGTGTTTTGGAGGAGGATATAAACAATAGGAAAGCAAGTCTTATTACTAATTTTGGTTTTTGGTCTTTGAAATTGATAAGGTTTTCCACAAACCAATTAACGCTTCTAGAAAAATTCAACAATTCCAATTTAATAATCCT
>APFE030897654.1:5545-17805 GCA_000404065.3 Pinus taeda | reverse complement strand
GGCTTCCCTAAATTTACGATGATGAAAGTGAGGAATCTTAGCGATAACCTTAGCCTCCTCAATGCATATATGATGCTTAGTCTTCTCAGCATGTTCGGCCAAAGCTGAAGATTTGGTCCTCCCGTGCTTGATATCAGCTGCGTGTTCCTTAATCCTCTAGTTAATAGAACGATCAGTTTCACCGATATATGAGGTTCCACATGGACACGGGATTATATAAACACCTTTCATATCCATAGGGTTCACCTTGTCTTTGACAGACTTTAGGGAGCTTCTAATGGTGGTGAGGGGTCTAAAGGTCAAGGGAATATTATGTTTTTCAGGATTCTTGCAATCTTGTCTATCGTCCCCTAGATAAAGGGGAGGTGGACTCCTGAACTGCGATCGATGGATTCTTTCTTGACCTTGGGACCCTTACTTGCTTTGAGGAAAGCTTTGACACCTTGTTGCCTACTATAACCATTCTGGACAAAAACATTAAGGAGATGGGACTTTTCTTTAGAAAAGTGGGCGTCATTAGAAATTCTAAGCGCATGAGTGGCTAACGTGCTGAGAACACCTATCTTCTGAGATACTGCTTAGTATGAATCTTTTTTCGATACACCTCATGGGAGAAAGATCTATCAGTTGTCAATCATAAATTATACTTATTGACATAAATTATATATATATATATATATATATATATAATCCGTGTGTTGTTTAATATGAGTGAGCTATAATTTTTATCATGTTCAACAAGGAGTTGGCATGTGTGCATATGTACTTGTGCATGTATAGATTCACATACTAAGAATTAATGTGAATTCATTTTAACTTTGATCCATCATGAATTGATTTGTAAACAAGAGACTGGTCTACTAGTTTCACTAACACATTTGTGGAATTAATTTTTTATCTTTGTGAAGGAGAAATTTGAAAGAATATTAAATTTACACAAAATTATTTGACTTAGACACCCATTGAAATGGTCAAATTCCCAAATAATATTTTAATTTTACACATGTTTCATCCCAAGAATCATGTGGAGCCAACTTCCACAAGAGAAACACCTTATCGCTCAACACAAAAGACCATATGATGTCTACATATATTCCTTTAGTATATATATTTTATTAATATTATGCATGGTGGTGTAATTTATTTTATTTTATTTGTATAATATGCCAACACATTTTTGAATTGAAATATATTTATAAGGTTTCCAAAGGATTTTGATTTCTAAGTACTATGTATATATTTATTTATATTATATATCAGCATAAATCTTTTGAAAATGAGACAAGGCTAAATACCTTTATAAGGTAATAATCCAGGCAAATCCACCTAAAGGGATCTACCTACCGACTTATCTAGTCAAGCCTAACCCCAAGGGCATCAAGGAGATTTGACCCCGTGACCTCCCAATTAGCAAGTTACTTAGCAACAAGAACTCGACCAACGGAACTATCCCTTGGGGCTCTTAGATTGTTAAGTATATATAAAAGTTATCATTTCAATTATCAATTTTATTTTATTTTAATTTAATTTCTAAGTTATTGAATATTAACTTTTCCATTTTACCTTTTTCCTTAAACTTATGTATTTGGTTAAACTTATATGTATTTATTAAAAAAAGATACAAGTATGTAAATGATTTTTTTTAATTAATAAAATAATTAAAAATTAATATTTTTTTTATTTTAAAGTTTATATACAATTATGTTTTAATTTTATAATTAATTAAATTTTATATTAATATCAAAAAATAGTTTCATAAAAATTAATTATTTAAACAATATCAAAAGTTAAAATTTGATAATTAATTATTACTATATATCAAAAAAAAAAATCTAAAATATTTTTACCATCAAAATAAATGGAATTATATGAATTATATAACTAGTAATCATATAGAAAGTTGTTATTACAAATGAACGTGGTATCTTTTATGATATTTTTCAAAAAATATTTTTAATATAATAAAGATCAATTGCATTATTAAGTACTCAATCATATATAAAGTCGGTTAATCAAATTCACTTGTTGTTATTTCCAATGGAATAAGAAAATATCTTTTATGTTATTTTGATTACAATTCCCTGTTAGATATAAGACAAAATTGATCGAGAAATGTACCTCTAAAAGGGCTAAATATTCAATAATTCAATTAAACTTTGCCTATTTATTTCCAAAACATCCAATTTGTCTATTTGTCTATTTATTTCTAAAAGGGCCAAACATCCAATAATTCAACTAAACTTTGTCTATTTATTTCCAAAACATCCAATTTGTCTATCTATTTGTAAAAGGGTCAAACAACCAATAATTCAACTAAACTTTGTCTATCTATTTATTTCCAACACAAGATGGAGGATTAGGAAGGATACATACACTTCTCTTTTGTTTCTCTTGGTGCACCCAATGTGGAGGGGTGCATCGCTCTTCCATAGTCTATTTGGCATGGTTGGTTTATTCTCTCACACTCTTCAGTCATATGGAGTTAATTTGATTCTCCTCTTTGACTTTTGTCAGTATTAACCTTTTTGTGATAGCAAGACTTTTGTTTAGATACAATGTTAGAAAGTTTTTACCTCATACTTGTTATGTTTAATAAAGAAGTGCAACAAAATGACAAAATACATATGTAACTAGGTTTTTGACCTTTTAATAAAATCTAGTTCTGTTTTTTTCGTTTGAAAATAATAATCATAATAAGAAACTTTATCTATTTATTAATTATTATAGATATCCCATATATACCCATATTAAATCATAATTTAAAAAAATTTGTTACAATACCAACTTCTAAACCTTTAAACTCATAAAAATTCAATGATTTATGATTGTAATTATTAAAAAAATCAATATATAAATAAAATTTTAAAGCAAATCAAATAATTCTTTTACCTTTTTAAAAATCTCATTAACCAAATTTAATCTTATTAAACATTATTGTATATGTGAACTATGAATTGGCAACTAGGACAACCCTTAAACTACAAGTTATCAACTAAATACAAATAATTTTAATGTTTCTTGGAGGCATCCAATATCTTTATGAAACCAATAAGTTTAAAACATAATAATATTATTTTTGTCTTATCTATAACCTAAATCTTTTTTGAAATATCATAGTATTTGTTTTATCGTAGTTATAATAACTTCTTACCTTTTTGCATAAAACGCATCCAATATCTTTATGAAACCAATAAGTTTAAAAAATAATAATATTATTTTTTCCTATTTATAGCCTAAATCATTTTTGAAATATCGTAGTATTCATTTTATCTTAGTTATAATAACTCCTTACCTTTTTGCATAAGAGGCACGTACTAAGCAGCAACGCTGCATATTATAATTGTTTATTAAGTTCAGTTGAGAGTGATAAATAATGGCGAGTGTGTTTCATATTCAGTTGGGTTTGAATTTCCAATGAGATTTTTTATTTTTGTTTTTTTGGTTTTATATAAAAAATTGTTGGAAATTTTGGAATTGCAGATTTAAGTGATTGAGATTGTATAATTTAACTGTTTTAAGGATTTTTGAGTTAAGAATTTATTTATGCATTCAAAAATATAAATGTAATTTAAACAATGTAAAATTGAGATTTGATAGTAATTGGGTTATTAAATTTTAATGATGTTGACAAAAAAAATGTATTTTATTTCATTTTGATAAGATTTGAAGAATAAACATCCCTTAGTGTGGGTCTACCTGTGAATGTGTTCTGGACATCTCAAATCTTGCTAGGTCATAAGTTTCCTACTAAACATTCACTTGAAGATTATTGACACAACTTTATGGTAGAGTAATCTAAGTGGGCAACAATTTTGCCCTAAAAATCTAGAATTTTGGGGTACATTTTTGGAAAAATCTGGTTGGAATTTTGGGAAATCTAGGTTACAATTGCCAAACTATAGAATTTTAGGTGCCCTAGGGGCTTTTAAGAATGTTGACTCTATTTATATCTTCAAAATCCAAATTGGAACACTTCTAAATCAAGATTTTGCAAAATAAAAAATATCTCATTCTAGTGAAAAAACTACCGTCTTGGTGAAATTGTCACCTCGTTAGACAATGTCCTTTTATGATTCGTAGTTAGTTGGATTAGAGATTTGAACCTAGACCTCACCATCCTAAATCTCAAAAAACATATTTATTAAAACCAATGTTTGATTTCTTGAACAATTGCACTTATGGGTATCAAGGAGAAAAATTGATCTTGTATTTCTTAAGTGTTGTAGGGAACGCCCTATTGGATCAAATGCACTTCCTCCAGTCATCCTGAAGATGAACCGCATTAGTTGGTTCGAAGCACATAGTCAATATAAAAGATTTATGTGATGGATCCAGAAAACAGATCTCTAAATAACTACACTCACAAAAGCCTCCATTCATATATTTCAACCATATGTGAAAGGGAAATTGCTACCAATGTTTGATTTCTTGAATGATTGCACTTACAGGTATCGAAGAGAAAATCTAATCTGGCATTTCTTAAGAGTTGTATGGATCCCTCTATTGGATCAAATTCTCTTCATCTAATCATCCAAAAGATGAACCACATTAGCTGGTTTGAAACACATCATCAATATAAAATATTTATGTGTTGGATCTAGAAGACAAATGTCTAAATAACTATACTCAGAAAAACCTCCATTTAGATATTTTAACCCTATACGGAAGTGAAATTTCTACCAATGTTCTATTTCTTGAATGATTGCACTTACAGGTTTCAAAGAGAAAATTTGATCAAGCATTTATCAAGCGTTGTAGGGATCCCCCTATTGGATTAGATTCTCTTCATCTAATCATCCTGAAGATAAACCACATTAGTTGGTTCAAAACACGTTGTCAATATAAAATATTTATGTGATGGATCTGGAAGACAAATCTTTGAATAACTATACTCACAAAAGCCTCCATTTAGATATTATAATCCTATACAGAAAGGAAACTGCTACTGGTGTTTGATTTCTTGAACAATTATGCTTATAGGCATCGAAGAGAAAATCTGATATGACATTTCTTAAGCGTTGTAGGAATCCCCCTATTGGATTATATTCTCTTCATGTAATCGTCTTAAAGATGAACCATATTAATTGATTCAAACACGTCGTCAATATAAAAGATTATATGATAGATCCGGAGGAAAAAAAATTTAAATAACTGTACTCATAAAAGCTTCCATTTAGATAAACTGTATATTTTATTTCAATTTTTAATTAATAATTTAAATATTAACAATACAATGATGACTAGTTAATTATATTATGATTATCAAATAAAATTTTCAAAATAATACTAATTATTGAAAAAAAAAAATACTATTAATAATACCTTAAGATAAACATTTTCATAAATTTTATTAAAAATATCCATATTAAATTAAATATATCTAAAATTTATATATATCTTATTTTTATGAACATAAATATTTTCGTCCAATTATATTACAGTCAATCTTTTTTTTTGGAAATCTCAATTCAAACAGTGTTATACACTTGTCATCAAGAAGTTTTCGGTGGAGAAATGCTTGAGTGATTGGCCAAGGGAAACGTGACATCTGCGCCTTCAAAAAAAAAAAGTTACATATGCATGATTATCGGTTCGAATTAAAAAAATTCCCAATTCTATAAAATATTAAATTAAATAAATAATATAATATAAATATAAATAAAAAAATTTACCCTAGACTAATATTATTAATATTAATTGGAAATTATATTACCAATATTGGACAGCAGCGCTACCTCGACCTAGCCTGCCCACACAACCCCCCTATGCTGCCTCCTGCGGCCTCCTCGCCTGGCAGCCTCCTGCTGCTGGGCCTGCCCGCTCCCAATCCACTTGATCTGGGCCGCCATCACCCCCTCGGCAGCCTCCCTTGCTGCGCTAAGCGATCCCTGCTGTGCGCTTGCTTGAAGGCTCTAGACCAGCTGAGCCCAGCCATGCCGCCCCCTGGGGGCCTGGACCCATTGGACCCCCCCCCGGGGAGGTGATCACTTTCAAAGCAATGATCGCCTCGAGCTGCAAGCGTCCGCCCTCAGTCAATCAACAGAAGTTCATCAAGAAGATGGAATCCATCCCCACGGTAGCCCTTCCCGAAGAAGAAACCTACAAAGCAGCTTTGAACCTCGTTGAGAGAGGCCTCATAGGCCAGTTCATAGGCCTCTAGCCCTCGCCCAAGTCGGTAGAGGACTGGACACAAAGGAATTGGAAGTTGTTAATCAAAGAAGGAATTAAAATCTACTTCGTAGGTAAAGGCTTTTTCATCTTCGTTTTTGAAAGTGCAGAGGATAGAAGCTTAATATTCAGAAACGGACCTTATTTTATGGGCCCCCAAGGTCTATACCTCAACAAATGGTCGCCAGATTTCGATCCAACCCAGGATGTCCCATCAGCTCTACCGGTGTGGGTGCGACTCCCCCATCTCCCCCTCCACTGCTGGAATCAGAAGTCTCTCCAGATCATCGGCAACGGCTTAGGAAAATACATAGATCAGGCTGTAAGAAAAGATCAATATTTGTGTGCACGCATCTGTGTCGAAGTTGACCTGGAGGAGGGTTTGCCGGAAGCCATAAACCTTACAGTCACAGGATGGACGCATGTCCAAGAGTTGGATTATGAACAACTGCCATTTAAATGTAGACACTGCCATGGCTACGAGCACTTTGCCAAACATTGCAAGAAAAAGGTAGAAGAATAGCCAGACAAACAAAATGGCGAGCAATGGACCCAAATACAAAAAACCACCAATCATAAGAAAGGCAACGGGAAAGGCACTCCGGAAGAGACTCCAAGTAGCTCCAACCCCACCCAAGGAAAGAACTCAAATGGCAAAGAAAACAATCAGAGCCAGCTAGCCACAACAGCCCCGGAAAATTTGGATCAATCTGATCCTCCCATCACCAACATAGAAGATGAAGAAATGGCTCATCTGGAAGCCACCCAAGGAAGCCCTTCCAATCCCTCATATGCAGATGTAGCAAGGAAAAAACTAGTTGAAAGCTTCGACTCGGAGGAGGAGGAAACCTTCGAGCAACCCACAAGAAAAGTCAGCAAGAAATCCCGTAGAGAATTAAGGGAAGAGGAGGCAAAAAGGCTCAAAACTCAAGGGAGCCAGCCTACAATAGAGATGTCTATCGCGAGAAACTCCAGGAACAGGCCCCCTAAGGGAGGCTCCCATCCCACCCCTGGTAAATAATGCACCTCGTCTCTTGGAACTGTAGAGGTCTGGGCAACCCTCGAAAGCAGAAGCGGTCAAGGACCTTCTAAAAACAGAACCCTCAGACATTCTAATGGTCCAAGAGACTAAGATAGAGGGGAAAGCCCTCCTAGACATTAGCAAGAAGAAATGGAAGAAAAGCACAGGAAGAGCAGTTACCTCAAGAGGCTCATCCAGAGGGCTTGCAACTCTTTGGACAGAACACCTCTTCTAGCTGAACAAACATCATGAGACCCAGCATTGGATCTACACGGAGCTAATGCATTGTACAAGTAAGTTAACCATCTCCCTTTTCAATCTTTATGTACCTGTCTTGTATTCTGAAAAGAGAGACTGTTGGAACTCCCTCACTGAATTCCTTGAGCAGCACTCCCCTAGCAATATCATTCTTGCTAGGGATATTAATATTGTTTTAAAAGTTAAAGAAAAAAGGGGATGAACTAAAAACAGAGACCCCAAGCTCCCCATGGTGGAAGACCTCATCCAGCAGTGGGATCTTCTCGATTTCACTCTGGTCAAAGGGATCTACACATGGTCCAACAACTGAGTGGGTGAGGACCATATCTCTGCTCGACTGGACTGATTTTTAGTCCAAGGTGCTCTGATGATGAACAAGAAGATAATCATCACCAAAATCCTACCCAAATTGACCTCAGATCATAAGCCAGTCCAGCTCATTCTACAAGATGAAGAAGACCTTGGCCCAATTCCCTTTAGATTCAGCCCTCTTTGGATAGAAAGGGAAGGCTTCATAGACACAGTGAAAACTGCATGGGCTAAACCAGTCACTAGGTCCTCTAGTTATGTGTGGGAACAAAAGCTCAAAGCCACAAAGCAAGCCCTGAAGGAATGGATAAAGAAACTAGCCCCAAATCCAACCAGCCAAAGAAAAGAAATTGTTCAGTGCCTAGAGGCTCTGCAAGTTGATATGGAAAGCAGAGATATTACCCCAACGCTCCTTGACAAAGAAGTAAAAATTCAATGTTCAACATTTCGATCTTTCCGGATGGAGGAAGAGTACTGGAGAATCAAATCTCGAAGTCTGTGGCTAAAGGATGGCGACCAAAACACCACCTTCTTCCATAGCCAATATCGAGCAAGACTCTCCAGAAACCATATCGCTGAAATAACAACAACAGAGGGGCAGATCTGCAAAGGGTTCAGCCAGATAAAAGAGGTAGCCGAAAGACATTTTAGTCATCCCTACACCGTAGGTAACCATGCCAATGAGGAGGAAACTGTTGATCTCCTCTCCAACATTCCCCTTCTGGTCAGCCTTGAAGACAATTTCGTTCTCATCAACCCCATCATTGAAGAAGAAGTCAGCAAAGTCATTTGGTCTATGGATCTGGAAAAGGCCCCCGGGCCTGATGGATTCACCATATACTTCTACAAGACCTGCTGGGACATCATCAAAGCTGAACTTTTAAAGATGATAAAAGGATTCATGGAAAACGCCAAGGTAGGAGGAGGAACTAATTCCACCTACCTCGCCCTCATTCCTAAAGAACCAACCTCGAAACTTTCGCCAGATTCAGGCCAATATAGCTCTGTAACGCCTCATATAAAATTCTGGCAAAGCTTCTAGCCAACAGGATCAAGCCACTGCTCAACAGGCTGATCTCCAGCAATCAAGGTGGCTTCGTAGAAGGCAGGCACATCTTGGACAATGCCATCCATGTGCAGGAGATAATTCACTCAAGCAATCAGCGAAAAGAAAAAGGTGTGCTGATAAAACTTGATATGGCCAATGCCTTTGACCAAGTCAATCGCTCCTTCCTTTAAAAAGTCCTCCATTCTTTTGGCTTCTCTCCCCATTTTGTCAATCTCATCACTGCCTACACTCACAACCCCTGGATTGCCCCTCTTGTAAACGATCGACCTAGCTCTTTTTTCCAAGCACGGAGAGGCCTCAGGCAAGGATGCCCGCTCTCTCCCTTCCTGTACATTCTGATGGTGGACTCCCTCAGTACAAAGCTATCAACTGAAAAAGTTTCAGGCTCCCTCCCTGCCCTCAAACCCTCCTCTACTTCTCCAGCTCAGAACCACACTCTTTCTGTAGATGACTCTCTCCTCCTGGGAGGTGCCTCTGTTAGAATAGCCAAATCCTTTAACTCTGTTCTCAATTGCTATTGTGGAGTCTCAGGTGCCTCTATCAATGAAAAAAAAAGCAAAGTCTATGGTTGGAACATTGGGCAGCAAGAGCTCACAAACATCTCCAATCTACTTGGCTTTAAAGGATATGCTCAATGGGAAAAGATAAAATACCATGGCCTCCCCATCACAAATGGCTTCAATAAGAGGTCGCTGTGGTCTGAAATCATCAGCAAAATCAAAACAAAAATTACAATCTGGGGAGGACATTGGCTCACAAAAGGAGGCAAAGTCATCCTGATCAAGATTGTCTTATCGGCACTCCCAATTTATCAACCAGCCTTCCTTCTCACCCCAAAAAGTGTGACGAACCAAATCTCCAAATTCCTTCGTGACTTCCTTTGGCAGGGGGGGAAAGGAAATCAAAATAAATTCCATTTAGTGAAATGGGACATGGTCAAGCGCCCAATCTCTGAAGGAGGTCTTCAAATTCGTGATCCAGCATTAGCCAACCTTGCGTTGGGAGGCAAAATTATATGGAAACTTTTCAAAGAACCTAAGCACCGTGTCTGCGACATGCTGAAATCAAAATACGTCCAAAAGGTGTCGTTCAGAAGTATTCAGACAGCCCAAACAAACAACAGCTCCCATGTCTAGAAATTATGTAGTAAAACTCTAAATTTCTTCATACGTAAGGCGTACAGGATCCCAGGGAACAGTAAACACACAAATTTGTGGTATGACAGAATAATGGACCGTGACCCCCTCGCGAAAATTGATGAAATCGTAGAGCTAAGAAACTGGCTAGAACGTACAGGGATAAATAGTCTTCATGATTTGTCAAATTGGGATTGCCATGACGATTAGCAAGGTTGGGACTTCTTTGGAGTTCCAGAATGGCTAAACCAACAGAAGCGTGCCCTTGAAGAACTGTTACAGGAAGCGGCCCCAGTGAACAGAAAGATGAAGGATAGCTGGGGATGGGGGCGATCTAGAAGCTACACAACAGTTGCAGCTTATAAAGCCCTCCAACCAAACAGGAATTGCAGTAAACCGCTGGATTTTTGGAAGAAAGTTTGGGAACCGCGAGCTCTACCCAAAGTAAACTTCTTCTTTTGGATGCTGGTCCACAACAAGTTGTTAACTAGAGACAACCTTATGAAAAAAAGCATAGCAGGGCCGCATATATGCGAGCTGTGTAGAAGTAGCTCAGAAACAACCAAGCACCCCTTTACGGAATGCAAGTTTGCCAAAGAAGTATGGGGACTCATATACACGAGCTACAAATCACAGTCCCCCCTTATAACTCTGTTGCTGATCTATTTGACTCATGGAATCAATGTTATCCCAGCAAAATCCCCAGCAAGTCTTTTTGGAGAAAAGTCTGGAACGCTATCCCCAAATTTCTATGCTGGCAGATTTGGCTGACCCGGAATGCCCTGATATTCAATGAAAAGTTGCAAGCTCCTTTCTCGACAGCGGTAAAGGCCAAATCCCTTCTCCTTGAAGCGGCCCAACAACAATATTTTTCAGAAGACTCTTTGCTTCTCCCTGAAGAAGAGAGGTGGATGGACCCCCTCTCCCCCCACCCTCGGAAGCAGATATTAGCCCCTCATGCAGTGAATCCGGAATGGCGCAAAAGAGACTCTGAAGCCAACATCCAAGAATGGTGGCGAAAACAAAAAATAACCACGATTTTCTTTGATGGAGCCTCCAAAGGCAATCCTGGGACAGCAGGAGTGGAGGGGTCATCTATGCCTCGAACGGTTCAAGAAGGGACAGCTTTTGCTGGGGCATCGGGTAGAAAACCAACAATCAAGCAGAGATCCAAGGCCTTCTCAAAGCTTGTCAAATAGCCAGAGACAGAGGTGACAAAGAATTCCAAGCTTTTGGAGACTCAGAGATCTTAATAAAAAATCTAAACACGGGTAAACAATTTAACAATGCAAGTCTCAACAAATCTCTTAACAGATTAAAAGAGTCCTGCTCGACTTCGATTCCTACAAATTCCTCCATATTCTCAGAAGCTTGAACAGTGAAGCAGATCTGATGGCGAACAAAGGTTGTACTCTTGGGAAAGGACAACTCCTCATAAATGATGAAAGCTCTTTCCACCCTAGTAATCCATGAGGAACCTGCATTTTGTAATAGCACAAGAAACAGAAATAGAAGCAATGTAATGAGGACTGTCATGGCGTAAGTCCAATCTATTCTTCAAATTAATAAAACATACTCGTTTCAGTGAAAAAAAAATATTAATTGGAAATTAATATTATAATATTAGCATGGAGTTAATCTTATAATATTACTAAAGGTTATTACAATAATATTACTATTAAATAAAACAATATATATATATATATATATAATATAACTAAAAATAATAATAATAATAATAAAATAAAATAAATAATGAGTAATAAAAAATAAAATAAAATTACCCTAAATTATTATAGAATAATAATATTCAATTTAATATATTAATTTAAAATATATAAGTAATATTAGCTTGAAGTTAAATATAATAATATTACTAATGGTTAATACAACAATACAACAATATCACTTTAAAATAATAATTAAATAATTAATAATATATATATATAAATATAATAATCGTTAAAGTCTTTAAATATTGCCTATTCATATAGCTGTTCATATAGTCGTTGAAGGACCTGCATGCTCTATTTAACAGATCGCTTAGATTTGTTCCTCAACTTGTCCTGATGATGAACCACACTAGTTGGTTCGAAACGCGTCGACAATTGATTCTCTATGTGATTTTGCTGAAATCATTCTCACAAAAAAGTTACATATGCATGATTATCGATTCGAATTAAAAAATTCCCAATTCTATAAAATATTAAAATATTTTAAATTATATAGAAGATGTAAGGATTATTTTGTGGATTACGTTTTATTTTATTTTTTAAATAAACTATTATCAATCTATATT
>APFE030897651.1:106794-147438 GCA_000404065.3 Pinus taeda | reverse complement strand
TTAAATAAAACCTATTCTGAAAATGGGTGAATAGAAAGTTGTAACTCCTAATTTCAAGGGCTAAATTTACCTTTTTTACCCTCTCCCTTAAAATAAGGTGGGCTATTTGAGGTGATTTTTAAAAATGTACTATGATACAAAATATTCGCCCACTAAAAATTTAAAACCCCTTAATTTCGCCAAAAGGTGAACATTCGCCCCTAAAATCACCCCTACCAAAAATTATGTTCAAGAATAATGCTTTCACAATTTTTTTTTAATATTATAATATCCATTTAATTTCTACTCTTTATTTTCAATAAACTCTCTCTAAACAAATGAATTTAATTCTCTCTAAATCTCCTTTTCAAACCATAAATGAGCAATCTTAAAATAATGCTCTTGAAGCATTTTAAGAAGAAAAATGCTCACGAAGCCTTTTAATAATTTGCATATGCCCTTTTTTTAATACACCTTACAAAAAAAATAAAAATTAATGTACCTTTTTCATTCCAACCATTTCAAAATAAAACCATTCTTCATGAATTTTTTAGAGTCGAAAAAAAAATATCTTTTAAACCAATCTTCATGAATTTTTTAGAGTCGAAAAAAAAATATCTTTTAAGAACTTCTTGATCGGTGGCTGAGTTGTTATTAGAAAAATTGAGAAAGAGTCGAGAGAGTGATTAAAAAAAACACAAAACACACACAAAACACTCTTCAATATTTTTATTGATTATCATATGTACAAATATATAAGACACAAATCACTGACTGCAACACAACCATATCACCATTACAACTCACATTGGAAACAAAGACTACTAGACTGACTCCTAACTCCTAATGACATCTACACATGACAAGGGAGATTACTTCCAATAGTTGTTATTTTGACTTTTGGTGTTTCATGCTCCTAATTAACTTTGTGCTCACCAAATTTGTTTTTCACTTCGACGATGGTGTGATTTTCAAGGGTGTGACATTGTTTTGGCAACTCTTAAACCCTCTCAGTTGCGTTAGTAACCCCTAAGGCATATTCACAATTTCTGGCTTGCAGTATATCGTGTCTCTTGAACAACTAGGGTGTGTTAGTAGCACTCTAGTTTCACTGTTGGACTACATTATTCTCCCAAAAGAAAAAATGCAAATCCTTAAAAAAAAAAAAAAAGTAGACTTTTGACTTTTTTTTACCTTTCTATGACTTTGCAGCAATGGTTTTCTCTGGATACACATATATATATGAAAATTTCATTGTTGTTTTCATCATTCATGTTGTCTTCAAAATTTATTTTTGCAGCTTCTATGCAGACTTTATCAAGGCATCGTATTGCAAACTATGCTTCAAATAACTATAACTCTTCTTCATAATCTTTTTATATACCTGCACATTGGAAATCAATAGTAAGTTTAGAAACATGTGCAGAACCACATTGGTTTTGTTTCTTTTGCTTTGCAACGAGAGTTTTCTCCTATTGCGTTTCTTTTTCTACCTCTACCTCTGCCTCTGTCTCTATCTCCTGGACTTATTTACTAACTTGTGTTGTTGCAAACAAGTTGTCTTCTACTTGGTTTTTAGACTCAAGTGGGCTTCTCTCACCGAATAACATCATGTCAATATGATGTTTTTGTTGTTTATGTTGCATCATCTGCAACCTTTCATCTTTAGGTAACAAGTCTTCATCAAACTTTACATCAACAAATTGATTTCAAGAACTGCGGCTTCTTCTCCTCCTCCTCGACTTCTTGATCTATGTTGTTCTCATGGAGTCTTAGGCAACCTCACCTATTCTCTCTGCTGCTCTCAAGAAGTCTTACCCAGCTCACACTCTGATACCATGACAAAATGAAAATTGTGAACCAAAGAGTTGCTCTTCTCAATATTAAGAATTAGTTAAATAAAATTACATTAGAGACATCAACATTAAATGAGTGGAGTAAAACTCAACTAAACTGAACTAACTGAAGACACATTTAGAGTAACGAACTATAACACTTAACACGTGGTTGGAATTAGATTCTCTTACAAAAACCACAACTTAGCTTTGTCAAACCCTATGAATTTCGACAGAGGGTTTAAAGATGAGCATTGACACTCTGCGCTACGTGCATGGATCTCCAGGTGCATGGCCGATACAACACCAACGCCTGATCCCCGCGTAACCTGTGACCTGGATTGATCGTTGAAGTCGAGACTTGACGCCCAAAGGAGAATAGTTACAGTCACTGTGTATTCAAGATCTGGGAACGTTACGTGAAGCGAAGAGCAAACCAAAACCTGAGTCATGGCCTCCGCAGAGTTATTTCTCGCCATTTAAGATTTTGTGTTTATTATTTCTTCTATTTTCAATAAATTTAAGCAAATTACTGAAGCACAACGTGGTTGTGTACTATTGTATGAGAATCTTTACATCAGGATTTTCATCAACGTGATAAGCATAGTGCAATATAAATTATGTGTCTTTGCAAATTAATTAGAAATTATTCCATGGACTGCAAAACAATCTGACAGGAACATATGAACCAAATAAACACAAATTCGAATCAAACCTGTAGTTAAAGTATGCAGACTCTGGAGATTATATAATTGAGATTATGCCCATTTGACGAAGTCATTACAAACTACGTAACGGACCGGAAAAGCATTGACAAAAACAAGTCATACAAGTTAAGAATCTGACCAAAAACATAGGTGAAATCTATCAAATAGGTCTCAGAATATTTTTGATACATATGATGCACTTAAACATGAAAAGTAAATCCTTCAATTGTGGGGCAAGAGTGGGGTAAGAGATTCCTTCCAGGGCACAAAATAGCTTTTAGCATCAATTTCATTGAATATATCTGTGTGTGCAATACAGTGATGAGCTGTTATTGTATTTATGGGAAGGGTTATGTTGCTACAGGTGATCATTTTATTTTAATTAAGAATTTATTAAAAAACAAGAAATCAAATTTCAAATTTGAAAAAAGATTTATAAGTTAATTAATATTTTTTAGTGCTTGGTAAATATGTGATTAATATAGATCTATAGTCATAACTTTTATCGTTTAAATTGTATTTTTGGATATTTTATCATTATTAATATTTTATATTAAAAAATTGAATAAGTTACACATTTTCCTCTTATTAAGAAGTAACTACATTATTTTATTTTTAATTACTTTTTCTTTTAGAGCTAAAGTTAACACACACACACACATATATAGATGTAGAGACAACGGTCATACCAAAATATATTAGTTAATATTGATATTCAAACAAATCAAGCACTGAGTTAATTATTGTGTTAATGGATTTTTAATTGTTTATTTTAATTTTGTTTTGTTTTTTTGTTTTTTTGTTTTTTTTTTTCGGGCGGATATAAACTAATTTTTTTAATTATTTTCTTGAAGACATACTTACACATGCCACTCATATTAAATTATTTCCCCTCATATTAAATTGTAAATAAGCCTCTAAAGTCAACCACTGAATTAATTGTTGTGTTAATGGATTTTTAATTGTTTATTTAGTTTTTGTTTTTTGTTGGGCCGACATAAACTAATTTTTTTTTTTCCTTGAGGACATAACATATTTACACATACTCCTCATATTAAATTGTAAAATAAACCTCTAAACTCAACAAGTGTCCTTAAACACTCGATTTTCTAATTTAAAATCTACAAAATTAATACAGTAAACTCTGGCAAGGACCTTATTATCCCGAGCTGGGACATGGTAAAATTCCCATACTGCAAAAAAAAAAAAAAAAACCTATCAGTCCATGTTCCTTGCAAGGCCAAGGCTTTGGCACATAATACATGTCACTGGCTCATCTGACACAATTAACATCGACAAACCGGTCAGGTATGGGCCAAAAAGTGGGTTAAAATCGCCTGAATGCAACTGTTCCCATTGATGTTGATTCATGACCACCAAACAAAGAGCAATTTTCTGTAAAAATGCCACCACCGACAAATGAGTCTGCTTCTGATAACAATTGATCTATCACAGAAGGTTCTATGCATATTCTAAGTATATCATCTTTCACTTTCTTGTACATTTTCCCTACAGTTATTTTGAGGTTGGAGGCTTTCATGGCCAGGCTCCTCCTATGAGCTGTTGACATCCCCGCTGGAGCTTTACCATTGGTTAGAAAGCAGAAATCCTCCAAATATTCAGAATCTTTTGAGAAATAACACAACTTTGCATCAGGAAAATGATAATGAGTTTTGTCAGCTTCCTCTTCATTGTTTGTTTGACATATGGTCAAGGCCCAAATTTGCTTTCACAATTTTGACAAAAGCTTCAAAATCATGTTACTGGAAGAGCCTACACTACCGTTCTTTCCAAAAGAATTGGCATATTCATGATATATATTCCAAATCTTGTGTCGACATTTAGAAAATGAAGTGATTTGCCAGCTAGTAATGCCAAAATTTCTGCAATGCATTTGACTAAAGCTTTTCTCTTTTGTAAGAGCTTTCCACATTAGCAAGTACTACCTTAATGGCGGTGCCCAAAGCATCCACGTGGACGTGAAACAGACTGTTCCCATGTAAGTATCATGAAACGGACTGATACAATCTAAGCTTCTTAAGTATTGGTGCATTTGTCATAATATTTCTTCCAAAGTCGATTGGATCTATTCCCTATATTCCAAAATGTGGTAGGACTCCTTTAATAGCGGCACTGAGAGTATCTACGTGTACACGAAACTGATTTTCATGTATAAGAACGTAGGTGTCGTTTAATGACGTCAGTGAGATTGCAACGCTTTGTCAAGTTTCAATTAGAATTTATACCAAATCCATCAATCAAATAAATAAATAAATAAATATAAATATATATAACCCAACCAAAGTGAGCAAATTTAATGATTTTTTTGAGCCATTCAAAATTGTGGGGATTAGATAAATAATGTTATTATCTTCTTAGTGGAGTCCAAAAATAAGATTATGGAAAAATATTATTAACCATTTAAAGTTTAAACTATAAAATTGTGTAAGTAAGAATAAAAGGTTTTATGGTATTAAATTCATTTAATATATTTAAAAATATTTAAATAAAAAATTAAAATTTCACAAAAAATAGATCATTAAATTTTAATTTAAAATATATATATATATATATATATATATATAATATATTTAATTAAATATTTCAAATAAATATTTTATATTTTAAATTAAAAAAAAAAAAAAATCATAAAATATAATTTATTAAATTCTGAATGGTGGTTTTGGTTAACGTCCACTGAGACCAAACTTTGGTCTATTGAACCTAAAGAAACAAATTATTTAGTTTGATTTGATTTTATTTCTATACTCAAAAAGCTTGGAGAGAAGCCTTCCAAGCTCACTATAATTTTGAGTTCCTAAAAGGCTAGGAAGGTCAGTATTGCGACAAAGATTATGAAACTGAGATCTAATGTGGTTGTACGTGGGACACTCTAAGAGGAAGTGGTTTTCATCCTCAATGTTCCTATTATCACAGAGATGGCAGATTCTTTCTGTCCATGGTGTTTTAGGAACTGCCCAATGACCTGTTTCACTATGGAGTTCATGAGAGTTCGTTCTAAACTTCGCTAAATTAATTTTCTTCTTTGAGCTAGCTAAAACAGAGAGATACTTTTGATCTTCTAAGGTGGGGTTGATGACCTTCTTATAATAACTTAACTTTCTTTTAGCCGCTAAATCTTTCTCACACCACATTTTTTCTTTGAACTTAGAAGTAAAAATATTTTAAATGTTATTAATGTTTTCAAGTGCATCATTCTCGTTGATCTCCCAATGATTTATCCAGGCCCTCGTGTCTTTATACCACCCCACTTTGAGCCTTAGATGGTTTTGGCTAGAATTTAAAGCTAGCTTGGGAAGTCTATGATCTCCTATGTTATTGAGCTTGTGCTTGTACAACAGAAACCTAGTCATAGCTACTTTCGGTAGGGGAAAGACCTACTTCTATAAGGAGAATAGGGTAGGGTGTATTGCTTTTAATTTTTAGGTTATACATTATAAAGCGCTTTTAGATTTGCTCAATCTTTCTCCAAGATTCTCTAAAAACACTGCAACCCCAAACCTCACATCCATATAAAATAACATGAATAACTAAAAAACAACACATAAAATATTTAAAACTATATTATTTTTATAAAAAAAAAAAAACTCTAAGACATTTTTATAAAAAACACAAAACACAAAAATATTTAAACTAAAAAAACTCAAAACATAAAATATTTAAACTACATTATTTTTATAAAATAACTATTACTAAGGTAACCAATGTAACCCAAAAATAGATTCACGTATTCTGGATTTGGATTTGTGGGATATAGCAGTCGTTTTTATTATTTGTACATTTTGAATGCCCCGCCATAATAACATCCTGCTTTCACAAAGTGTGTCTTGAGCGACCTCCCCCAATGGATTCAGTGACATCTTTGTAGCATGTATATCTCGTGCAAAGCCCCCATCGAGATAGGAGGTATTAATGACAAGTTTTAGTAAAGCATGAAGTTCAATGGCATTTGTTTATAAGCAAAGGTAAAGAGAGTGGAGTGTTGATCTCGTTGGCATAATGGAATTTGATTATATTTTGGTAAATATAGTTAGTTGGTTATATGTTTGCTATATGGAAATTTGTTAATTGTTGATATGGAAATTTAATTATAGTTTAAGTTATATATATGTGTTTTTATTCACAGATTTCATATTATTTGGATTACTAATTAAGTTGGCCAAGGGACTGATATATACATTTAAAATTTAATTAGTGTTTTTTATATTTGTTTTTAAATAATATAAGAAATGGGTTGTTAATTATTAACATAAATTCATTTTAAATTTGCATTTATAAAATATTAAAAGGGATTTGATTTTCTAATGTGTAAATTTTGTAATCATTTAATTCCATGTTATAAATTAATCCATGCATTTATATTTTTAAATATGTCAATGCCTACATTCATACTTTCAATGTATGTGAATCAATGTTTATATCAATGTTTGCATTCTCCTCCCCTTTGAAATCAATGACAAAGGGACATAGTTTTTTATCAAAACTTCCATAATCATGTGTTAACATGATCCTGTAGAGTCTCCCTAAGATTATATTCTTTTTGTCTAGCACATCTATCAATGTATGCATTCTATAAGTCCATGTCAAAACTCCACAAATTGCTTCTGAATGTGATAAAATCTCCCCCCTATGACGATTCTACTAATGTTTCTCCAATTGTTCCTATACTTTCTTGTGGACCTAACAAAGCTTCCCCATAATATCATGCTTGTCTGTCATTGCTGATCAACTATGCCCAAACTTTCCTATGGAACTGATAGAATAGAATCTCCCCTTGAGATCGTGTTGCCATATGCTCCTTTCCGCTAACATCTTCCTTCTATCACATTCTAGAGGACAACCCTCTGTAAATTCAAATAAGATTTAGTGAGATAAATTTTCCAGTGAGGAAGAGATCACTCCTATCCTTTGTCTAGGGTATTCAAAAATTTCCCTTGGTAGGGGCTTAGTAAAGATATCAATAGTTTGTTCTCTAGTTAGAATATATTCCAATCTAATTGATTGATCTACAACTTGTTCTCGCAAAAAGTGATAATTTATGGGAATATACTTTGTTTATGAGTGCATGACTCGATTTTTTGAAATATTAATTGTTGAAATTCTATGAAAAGTACAATAGAATACAATTTTCTACCAAGTAGTTACTTCATGACTTCCAACCCGTATTTTATGCCTATGTTATCATTAAATAATTACACTTGTAAAAATCTCAACAATAAATGTGGCGGAAATAGTAAAGATCATAGAAATTTAGCTATGCACAAAAGAGGCAATATTTTTGCCTTGGGAAACCTATCCTTGGGTGAAAAATCAACAACTTTTCTTAGCAAAAAATATTCTTCAACAAGGTTTACAAATCAACAATTTGTCTATAAATATTTACCAACAATCCAAGTCAAATACAAGTCAAATATTTTTAAAACATTTGTTGTTAAATGTTATTCAAATCAGCCAAAAACCAGAAATTCAACATTAGTCAACTTGACCTATTCAAATTATCTTGCGATCAAATTTAGGCCCTGTGGTTAATTGTGATCAACTATGCAGTCTGTCATCAAATCCCTATGATCAATAATTCACATACGTGGCCCTCTTGTTGTCAAATCTCGGTCAAAATAGTTTGGTCAACTCTAGTCAAAGTTTGGTCAAAGATCCTTCACACTTTCAACAAAGAGAGAGATATAAAATGAGGAATAGATGATCTCCAAAATAATTTGTACTTTTTCTCATAATTTCTCTTCGTTAGTCTCCAAATGAGGCATCTTAACATCTTATTTGTACACATCCAGGGGGTGTGACACCGAAGGGACACGTCCCTTTATTGGATGCCTGACTTGACTTCTTTTGGGTCGACTTATCTATGCAGGCTAACTTGAATACCTCTCATTGTTGATCATTACGATTGAAATCAACATTTATTTCATTGTTATTATCACACATGATAGAGACAAGATGAGCATTATGTTCTTAAGGATACTTTAGATTTTGCTTCATACATAGTACTTGAGTACAACATGCAACTGTCGTAATATGCTCTGCTTCAGTGGTAGATAGAGAAATAGAGGATTTCCTTTTTCTAATCCAAGAGACCAGGAATTTCCTAAGAAATAATGCTCATCCACTAGTGCTGATGCAGAAGCATCCGACACTCTTCATTAAAGAAGGAATCCAAAGCAGAGCAAGGAGGACGACATGGACCATCAGAGCAAACCAGGGAAATCATGTTTAAAACGGAGTGAATGATGGAACAGATAAAGTCTCTCGAAGACTTAACTAAATGTAATCTTCCATATGCATGTATGCGTATAGAGAGTTTAAGGGTTTGTTGAGTGATTGTGGGAAGAAATTGTGCATCTTAAATGATCCACGACTATTGTAATCTCTTATAAAAAGAGAGTCTGTGTGTGTGAGAGGGATATAGAACAATAGACAAAAAAACTGTGAAAACAGAGTGTGGGATAAAATGTAATCAATAGGGAACTTGTTCTTAAAGCTGAAACGCCCTAGATCTGTAAATATGCCATGTATAATATAAAGTGTGTTTAAGTTTTGAATTGTGCATTTGTGTGTTGTTCATAGATAGTCTGAATATTCCATGTTGCAGGTTTGATCGACCATCGATCACTGTGAGGATCAATGGTGATCCAATGATTTAACTATTGTGTCATGTGTTAACAGAGTGTGGCAGACGAAAACCCGAGAAAGGCGTATATCCATCAATCGTAAGAGAGATCAAGTCCAAGAGGAGGTTGGAGAAATGATGCATGAGATCCGTTGGATCTGGAAGATCAACGACGTAGAAGACAAGATCAATGGTTATTGCGCGGGAAAACTACAGATGTGTTAATGCGCGAGAAAAGAAATTTCGCAACAGGCAATGGTATTTTGGGGGCACTCTAAGTGGTAAGTGGTAATATCATGAGTCCGCCCGATTCCATTAGCCGCTCGACATGTAGTAGCCAAAGGAGAGAGAAAAATAGTCTTTTCAGGCGGGCAACCACCCTGCAAGTGGTCCACCCTAAATCATTGTTAGTTGTCAGATAAATTGGGCTTTGATCTATGGCACAATATCATCGGGTGACTTTTGGATCAGAAAAAGAGATTGATTGTTGGATTGAAGTTTATCGAACTGTGGAGAATTGATCTACTCGAATATTGCGGAGTTGAAGGGCTAGCGGACGATGTAATGGAATGCCGATAGTGATAATCTTTGATCGGTGATCGCAGATCGGAGGAGGAGCACAACTGAAAAGTAAAGGATGAATGGACCTAACGATAATTATAGATGCGGGCTTATAGATTTTGAAGTCCGGCCTTATGTGCTCGGGTGCTTGTTTCTGTGTATTCCTGTGTATTTCGATAGAGTGAGTGGTCTCGATTTTATGTGTTTCCAGGGTGTTTAAAGGCTACGACCATGAATAACTCTTCTAATAGGTTTGTGGGCCATAACCCATAGGCCTCAAGATCGAAATTTGTAAATGAAAGGGATTTTGCCTTACCCCAAAATCTCCTTTCATCAAGTGCTCTTATTTTCATCCATGCTTCCAACCAAATCCACATCAGTGTATGCCTTAATAGTAATATGTGTTCCTATGGGATACCATAATACATACTTTATAGTGCCTTGCAAGCACTAAATATCATTTTAACAGCATTGACATGAGATTATTTTGGACACGATTGAAGCCTACCTACTAGTCTAACAACTTGCATAATGTCGAGCCTTGATGCTATAAAATATTGAAGGCTACAGAGCATTAATATGTACATAGCTTGATCAACTTCGGGAGATTCATTATCTTTTCCAAGTTTACAACTTATAACCAAAGGAGTGCTTACAGGGGCATAATTTTCCATTCCAAATTTCTTCAACATTTCTTTAAGGTATTTTGATTGAGATATTAAAATACCTTTCTTTGATTGTTTGAATTTTCGTCCAAGGAAAAAGGATAATTCACCTAGCATGGACATTTCAAATTCTTTTTGCACGGTTTTCACAAATTATTGATCATGGAATCATAATCACTGCCAAAACTAATATCATCCACACAAACAAAAATAATCAATAGGTTACATCCTTTAGTATTGATATAAATATTATTGTTAGTGGAGCCTATGGTGAAACCTTGTTGACGATGATAACCATCCAATCTGGAGTTCCATGCCCTAGGAGCATGTTTTAAACCACGTTATACTTTCTTTAGTTTGAATATATAACCTTCATCTTCAACTAGTTGAAATCCCTTTGGTTGTTTAACATAGACTTTCTCTTTGAGTTCTCCATTCAAAAAGGTTGACTTTATATCCATTTGATATACTTTGAATCCTTTGGACCATGTAAAAGATAGGAAGGAACATTCTAATAGCTTCCAGACAGGCTACTGAAGCAATTTTTTCATCAAAATCAAGGCCTTCAATTTATGCATAAGCATTACAGACAAGTCTCACTTTATTTCACACAACTTGTCCAGTTTCGTTGAGATTTTCTATAAACCCATTTGGTCCCAATTATATTTTTTTATTTTAGTCTTGGAACATATTCCAAGTTTTATTCTTCTCAATTTGCTTCAACTTCTCATCCTTGCTAGTTTGTGCAAAATTTTGGGATTCCATACGAGACAAAAATGTTATGTTCTCTTGAGATGATGTACTTGCAATTTTCCTTCTAGTTTGAATACCTACATCATTATTTCCCATAATGTGATCATTTAAGTGATTTTTGTCTACATATCTAGATGGGGTCTTTGTTTGCAAAGCTTCGTCTTCCCTTTTTCAATCTTCTTCATCATCTTATATAAAATCTTGAAAGATGGAAGGATTAGGTTGAGCTTGAGGTAGAACTTCATTATGTGGTAGTGCTACATCCACCGTTACATCAATACTTTCAATAAAATATTGTGTTATTTTTTTATAACATCTATATCCCTTGCTTTAACAGGAATATCCTAGGAATATTCCTTCGTCGATCTTGGCTTCAAACTTCCCAAGCTTGTCTTCATTCACCTTGATGTAACATTTTCTTCCAAACACTTTGAAGCGCTTAACTATGTATGGCCTTCATTTCCATAACTCATATGGAGTTTTATTTCTTTTAGTTTTGATTTGAGCCCTATTCAATATATACATAATCATATTTATTGCCTCTCCCTAGAATCGATCTTGCAACTAAGCATAAAAAAGGGGAGATCTTGCCATATCCTGAATTGTACTATTATTTCTTTTTGCCACACCATTTTGCTGAGGTGTTCTTGCAATTGTGAAGTGACTACTAATTCCATACTGTTCACATATTTAATTTAATCCATGGGTTGTGAATTCTCCTCCTCTATCTACCCTTAAACATTTAATCTTCAAATCCATTCCATTTCCAACAAGAGTCATAAAATTCCTAAATTTCTCAAAAGGTTTAATTTTTTGTTTAAGAAAACTAATCCACTTTATTATTGTGAAATCATCTACAAATAACATGAAATAGCTTTCATCTTTTATGGTGAGTGTCATAGCTAGTCCACAAATATCTGTGTGAATAATCTCCATTGTTCATGATGTTGAGTACTCTTTTATCTTGAAGAAGACTCTGGTTTTCTTCCTAAGACATGTTTTAGAGACATCATTGTGAGGCTTTAAAAATTTGGGCATGTGTTTGTCGGATTATGTTCTTGTGAATTTTACCAAGGTGTCAAAACTGATGTGTCCCAACCTCTTATGCCATATCCAAATTTCATCCATCTTTTCTATGCAACACTTTTAAGTTTTTTATATGTCAAGTATATATACATTAACATCCATACTCATAGCTTTTGGTACCAATTATTTTGTATTATAATTTCTGTTCTCACACTATTTGGAGTTGAATATTACATCAAAACCTCAATCACATATTTTAACTGATTCTTAGAAGGTTATATTTCAATCCTTCTACATATAGGACATCATGGGCATTATTTCTTCCATTATCAATGCAGGTAGTCTCTTTTCTTCTGCTTCTTACAAATGCATTGTTTCCAAAATTCACTTCACCTCCATTTATCTCCTTGATATTTATAAACTTGATTTTATCCCTTGTGATGTGTCTTAAGTAGCCACTATACTTATACCACTTACCTTCGTTCTTTTGAGCATATAGTATGGGACCACAATTTTCTTTTTTCTCCTTCGACATCTAATATGGGAACATTTCCTTCTTTTGGTTGACATTATAGTCCTTGGTCTTGTGTCCAAAATTATGGCATAGAAAACATTTGATATGAATTTAACATAACTGCAACCAACTTCCCTATGACCAAATGCATGGTATAAATAACAATAACCATAAAAAGTGTGTGGTACATGGATGGTTGTTTCTTGTTGCTTATCTTATCCTAAATCCATTGTTAAATTAATTTAGATGATTTCCATGGTACCTTTATTTCTTCTTTGAGAAAGACAATTTCATCATCCCTATCTCTTAGTTGTTTTCTTGATCTCCTAGATAATCTACTAGGATTTCACATTTCCTTTCAAAATTATTCCAAATTAATTTCCAAGGGCATGACATGTTCTCCATCTAGGTACATTTTTCCAATATTTTACCTTCCAACAATTAATTGTTCCTAAAGGAAACCTACTTTGATTCCACTTGTTGCACCAAAGATGACACTAAGAGGGGGGGTGAATCAATGTGGAAGAAAATTTAACATTTCACAACTTTTTATCAATAAAAAATTATGTAGCAATGTATCATACTCATTTGCAGCATATCAATAAATATAATAATGCATTAAGAAGTGATTATCATACCATCAACACGTCAAGAAGACATCTCATAAACAAAAGGAGACACAATCTTTTACATGGAAATCCATACTGGAGAAAACCCCAAAATTCTTTTCTTCTTCTTCTTCAATTCATTACATATATTTGCAGGCACAAGCCTATTGGAGGAACCCACCCTCAAGATATGAAAGAAACTACGTGTGGTAGACTACAACCTAATTACAACACCAATAATAGAGATGAGAAAGGTTCAACTTGCTCTAGGCTCCAACCTAATTGAGGCACCAATCTTACTGATATGAAAGTTTCGACTTGATGTAGGCTCCAACCTAATTGAGGCACCAACCTCCTTCTTCAACTTTTTGTAGACATCTTTTCAAAATATTTCAAACTGGATCCACCTGCTCTTTAATCAATATAAATCTTAAAACTAAGAAAATTGTTGTTTTCATATTGCTATCAACACCCTGTCATACCCCATACAAAATATGTTTGAACCTTCTCATCAATATGCTCACAGGATACTCATCTTAGAACCTATTTATGCCATATACTCAACATCATATATAACCTACTCATAAGCTCCCAAAAAATATAACAAAGATTTTGATCATCAAAAACACATCATATGTTAACTCTGTATAATAGTGTAGCCCCCTTATTATTATTTTTGTGCCCATGTATCCCCCATACTGTTATTTTTGTGCACTTACATTATTATTTTTATGTAGGCTCTAATTATATTGTGACCCCTTAGACTCTTATATATACCAAGGAGGTCTTGTCATTTGTATCATCCAAGAATTGTTCATTTATATGATTTAAATGAGGTTTCCCCCTCGAATATGTTTCATTGATCTATCTTTTCTTATGTTTTGTGATCTCATTGCATAACATTTGTTATTAGAGCTTTGGATTGTAGGGTTGTGTTGCTTCAAATAGTTCATCCCATAATTTTCTCTATAAACTTTTTCTTATGAGGCTCCAGATGCTGAAATTTTGAACATGTGGAGTTGAAATCTTGGTGAATTCTTGTAAAAATTTCATATATTGGCTCATTATATTTTTTAAGATATGATCTAAAGAAGTTAGGGTTTATGCATGCTCTAGAATTCAGTCTCAAATAGGTGAAATAGGGAAAAATTTCATAACTTTCTCTTTGAGTATTTGATTTGAAGTTTGTAAAAAGTGACCAAAATTACATGGACTTTAGTTTCATGTTTATCAATTTCAGGGCTGAAGGCTTAAACAATGACATGTGGCATCCCATACAAGTTCACACTACTGAACCAATCCATAATCAGGTCATCATGGGAGATTTTGTATAACTTTATTTTGAATAATCTAATATTGGTTTGAATTTTGGCATTAGAAATAAGAGTGAGAGTGCCATAATAGGACTAAATTTTAGACCTTGGGATGATCCAGAAGGATATCATTAGATCAGTTGCAGAGTGTTCAGTTCATCGTCAGTGTTTAGTTCATCGGCAATGTTTAGTCTTCATTAGTATCCAATTTTAATTCAGTGTTTTAGTTCGTGGCTATCGTCATGTGGTGTTTAATGTCACGTTGTGACAAGGATGTTTTTTATATGGTTTATTACTTAAAAAGGTGGAAAACTTATGCTAAAGACCTAAGTGGCTAAACCTAAGACCTAGCACTAAAGCTATGGTGAAAACATATGTTTAAAACCTAATTAAATAAACCTAAACACATAAACCTATGAAAAACCCCACATTCAGACCATTGTAAACATTGCAATATATAACACACAGTCTAACCACAACAGTAACCGCATTAGAACCGTGCTGCATATGTATAGGCGGAGGTTACAGTCTCTAAACTGTGGCTATCAAGCTCTAGCTGTGGTGGATATTGTAACGACATCGGTAAGCATGTGAATAGTCGGGAATAAGCTACGACTATTGGAAGACTGCAACCCCAGTCGAAACCATTGGGAAGACCGCCACCGCCAGTTGTCACATGACACAGTCTCCACTTAGTTACGGAACCATCAGGTTTATCCACCAGGTGGTTGCCGGGGTATCAACCGCCCACTGATCACATGTCAGATGGTTGTTTCTCCACACTGTTAGCTGATCGTCAGGGGCTAATTATAACCTAAATTTATTTTTGGGTTATGTTGTTAGTTTTGTTCTAAAGTAATTTGAAGACCATGTAAACCTTATCCCTAGGTGTTCAAACATAGTTAGATTGAGGCTCATAAACCCAAAATTCAGTCAATTGATTCCAAGTTTAGTCCAAAGAAGTTTGAATGTACTTGCAGGGCTATAAGAGGTAGATTTTTCTCATTGTAGAGGAGGAGAGTGGTTTTGGGTTTTGTATGCAGGTTCTGGAGGTTATAGTCGATTTTGTTTTCAGAGTAACAGGAGCATCTGGAGTCGGAATTGGGAACTGTGATAGGCATTGGAAAGCTGGTTCAGAGAGATATCTTATAATGGTGACCAGAAGTGCCTATGTGCACATTAACTTTGGTCAAATTTATGTGTAATTTGACCTCTTCAGTTTCAATCCTCATAAAGCGGTCGCCCATCTTGAAAGCGGACCTGAAGACATAGTCCATCAGGGATGAACTCTGTAATAAATCTTGTTGTCTGGTATCATTGTGTATTTGTTATTTTCACTACTGTTTTTCATCTTATTTATGTTTTCTCATATGTTGTAAAGTCTTCTTCTCGAGCAGTTCTCACATTTTTAGCACTTTCAGTTAACATTCTATTCATTAATGGCATAATCAATTCTACTTCATTTTTAGCATATAATCATTTCAGATCATATTATTTGGTATCATAGTAGGCTTTGTTTGTAGAATTTTCCATTGAATGTTAACCAGGTCAAAGTCACAACATGGAGAAGGAATCCTTGAGCAGATTGATCCAGAGATTGGAAAGTGAAAATTCGTTCATAAGTCGACCATGAAAAGATCTGATGCAGGTGAAAATACTGAAACTAAGATGAGTGATGAATGGTTTCAGTAGGCATTCTAGAATATGCAGAAGATTTTGGGAGAACTCTACAAAGACAAGAAGATGAGAGATGCAACTTCTTCTTCAAAGACATCGAAGAAGGACAAAGGTAAAGGAAAGGCTGATAAACCACCTTCAACTCCATCATCTCCATCATCCTCTTCTTATTCTTCTTCTTCCAATGCAGAATCTGAAACATAAAAGAAACCTAAGAAAAAATCTCTTTTAAAACTTGATGTAAAATTTGAGTTACCTATTTATGATAGTGAAATGAATCCTGAAAATTTAGATGACTGGATTAAGCAGTTAGAAGTGTATTGTCGTATTCAGAACATTCCCGATGATAAAACAAAAATTCAGTTAGATACACTTAGAATGGGGGGAACAAATTTAATCTGTTGGGAAAGTAAAACTCAAATAGATGTAAAGCGGAAAGTTAAAGTCATCTCTTCATGGTCTAAGTTTTTAAAAGCTCTTAGGAAACAATTGTATCCTTTGGGATACATACAACAAACTGTTATTGATTGGCATCATTTGAGGCAAGGTAAAGGGCAGAGTGTTCAGGAGTTTACTCAGGAATTCAAAAAGAAAGCATTGGCACATGGTATTTCATTGGATACACATGAAAATTTGCTAAAATACATTGATAGTTTACATTCTTATTTATACCATGCATTTTTTATGTTTAATCCTGATGATTTTGATGAAGTGTGTGCTCAAGCCATATATGTTGAATCAGGTGGAAAACCATTCAAGTTTTCACAGAAACCATCCAGGAAATTGGAATTCAAGGATTCCAAAGACAGCAAGAAGCAGGGCAATCTAAAGGGAAAGAGATCAACGACAACTCAAAAGGAAGGTGAAATACCTACATGTAATCATTGTTAGAGGATTGGACATGATGAGTCCAAATGTTGGAAATTTCACCCAGAACTCAAACCAAAGAAGTTTCAGAAGAAGAAAGGTGAAAATAAAGCAAATAAAACAATCCAACAAGATTTGGTCTCCAACTGAGGTGATGAAGGTAAAATAACCGCAATGGTTTCAACGGGTAAAACTTCTGATACTGGTTCAAGTTCTAACACTTCTATACCTTCTTCAAACTAAAATCATCTAAATGAGGATAAAAGGGTTGAATTATTTCACATAAGGATAAATTCTAAGCAGTGACACAAATATAGATACATTATTTGATAGTGGATCACAAGAAAATTTAATATCTGAAGATTTAGTTAAGAAATTGGGTTTGGAGACACATAATCATCCAAGACCATACCCTCTAGGTTGGTTGAATAAAGAGACTCGGATTAATGTCACAAAGCAATGTCGATTAAAATTTTCCATAACAAATAACTACACTGATGAAGTGGATTTAGATGTGGTTCTAGCATATATATGTGGAGTAGTGCTAGGAAGTCCTTATCTCTATGATCGTGATGCATTGTTTTATAGGAAAGAGCATAAATATCATCTTAAGAAAGATGGGATTGAATTTATTGTTAGGGCACATAAACTTAAAGCACACTTGGATTTAGTTTTAGTTAATCAGATGAAGAGATTAATAAGTTCAAGTAAGAGATATGTACTTATGGTTGTGAAAGAACAACATAAGGATCGACAAGATGTTTTCTCAGGTTGTGAATCTCAGTTCAAATATAGATTGGTTAAAGTGGTAGAATATTTCCAAAATCTATTTAAGGAACCAAAAAATCTTCCTCCTAAAAGAGAAATACAACATGAAATACAATTAATGTCAATTGCCCCTCTTCCTAATATTAGAATGTATCACCTATTAGTTATAGAAAACGAAGAAATAAATAAAGAAATACAAGAATTGGTTGAAAATGGTTTTATTCAACCTAGTTCATCTCCATGTGGCTCACCCATAATTTTGGTTCCTAAGAAAGACAAGACATAGAGAATGTGTGTCGACTTTAGGGCCTTAAACAAGATAACATTAAAAAATAGGTATCCTCTTCCCAGGATAGATGATTTACTTGATGAACTGAAAAATGTTGTATATTTCACTAAGTTAGATGTAAGAAGTGTGTATCATCAAATCTGCATGGCAGAAAATGACATTTGGAAGATTGCATTCAAAACTAGACAGGGACTATTTGGATGGTTGGTAATGCCTTTTGGTTTGTGTAATGCACCAACAACTTTCATGTGGGTTATGAATGATGTTTTCCACTCATACATTGATAAATTTGTCATAATATACTTAGATGACATTCTGATTTTCAGTTCCGGTATAGAAGAACATGTTAAGCATGTTAAACATGTTAAGCAGGTTTTCAAAGTATTGCACAGAGAAAAGTTGTACCTTAAACTTTCCAAATGTGAGTTTGGGAAAAATTCACTATATTATCTTGGTTACATAGTTGGAGGTGGAAGTTTAAAAATAGATCTATATAAAATCGATGTGATTGTTAAGTGGCCAAGACCATAGAATGTGACTGAAGTTAGAAGTTTTTTAGGTGCAATTTAGTATTGGAGAAAATTTATTGCTCAGTTTTCTTTGATTGCTTCACCGTTACATGCTTTAACAGGTTCTAAAGTTCCCTTTCAGTGGGGAGGTAAACAACAAAAATATTTTGATACACTTAAGTAAAAAATAGTCATAGCACCAACCTTAGCTTTACCAGATATTCAATAGCCATTTGAAATTGAAATAGATGATAGTAGTTATGCAATGGGTGTAGTCTTACTTCAAAAATGGAAACCAATTTTTTTGCATTCATAAACTTTTTCTAAGGCAATAATGAATTATCTGACATATGATAAAGAACTATTTTCTTTGGTTGAAAGTGTTAAGAAGTGGAAACATTATTTAATGGGTAAGGAAATAGTGATTCACACAGACCATCAGCTGCTTTAGTACTTACAGTCTCAAACTAAGTTGCAACAATCTCATCATTACAGATGGATGGGATTTCTTCAGAAATTTCACTTAGTAATTAAGTACAAGAAAGGTGCACAAACAAAGTAGATGATATGTTATCTAGACCATCTTTGAATGCTTCCATAGTACTATATGGTAGTTCTTTAAAGCATGAAAGTTATATAGAATAATATAGTACATATGCTGATTTCAAAGATGTTTATGAATCACTAACTCATGGTGCTCGGGTGGAAGAAATCGATTATCATGTTCATGACAGGTTGTTATATCATCTGGGTAAGTTATGCATATCACAAACAGAAAGAGCGCATGTTGTCTGAGAAGCACATTCTTCTCACGTTTCAGGACATTTTGGAGTAAGAAAAACAATGGCACAAGTTCAAACGTATTATTATTGGCCTCATATATATGAAACTATTGCTAAATACATTAAGGGATGTGTGATGTGTTCGACCAGAAAACCAGGCAATCAAAAGATTGGTTTATACATGCCACTTCCAGTTCCTTTGCGACCATGGGACAATATTTCCATGGATTTTGTTGGAGGAATTTCTATGTCTAGGAGAGGACATGATTACTTGTATGTTTTGGTTGAAAAATTCAACAAGATGTGTATTCTTGTTCCATGCAAAAATCAAGTGATAGTTGAACAGACTGGAAAGATGTTCTTTGATCAGGTATGGGTTCATTTTGGGTCACCTACTTCAATTATTTCTGATCGAGACACTCATTTTGTAGGAGAATTTTGTTCCACTTTATGGGAACTCATGGACACAAAGCTGAATAAGAGCACAACTTTTCATCCACAAACTGACGTATAAACTGAAGTGGGGAACAGAGCATTCATACATATTCTCTGAGGGTATTGTAGTAAACATCCTAAATTGTGGGATGAATCTTTATCTTATGTGCAACGTGCTTACAACCGAGCCTTACATTCATCAACTAATCGATTTCCATTTGAAACATGTTTAGGGTATCTACCGAAGTCACCAATGGATTTCATGTTTGGTTAAGAGGATAAAGTGGGTGAACATGATGATGTGAACAAAGTAGTTAAGTTAATTCAATGGATACAACTGATACATGCAGCAGTGCAGGATCAATTAGAGAAGAGTCAGGCCATGTATAAAATGTGCCATGACAAGCACGAGTCGATCATCATTTTCATCTCTGCGATTAGGTATGGTTGTATATCAGTAAAGACAGGTTGAAAGGAGAAGGTAAGAAACAGAAACCTATTAGATATGGCCCTTTCAAGATTATGTAAAAGATTAGAAATAATGCATTTCTATTAAATTTACCTCCTTACATGCGAATTTACTCAGTTGTAAATGTGGAAAATCTGAAATTGTATGAACCTCCAATGATCAGAAGGTGACTCAAAAGTTTCCATCACTGTGGCTAGGAAAATCTACAGTGGCACACCGGCAAGCAGGGTGACAAAACATTAGCGTTTAGCATAGGTAACCGATAACATTGCCAAAATGCTCGACAAAATGAAAGGTCTCACCTTTCAGGCGATCCAGCGTAAGGGCAATATGGTCACGGACCACCTGGCGAACTTCGGGATTGAGCACCCCAACGCTAAGTGGGACAGCTGGTGGAAAGATATCGACTGCCCAGACCTACAGGAAAAATGCATGTAGCTCGTCCGGCTGGACATGACACCGGCAGAAACGGGCGATAGTACGATGAAGGAATTTAATGTTTCCGATGATTAGTTATGTTGACTAAGCAACCTACATTAAACCTCGCAAGAGCCGAAGGACAAATGACACAAGGCATATCCGTCAGACGCAGAAGATCAAGAGATACGTACCCCCCCATGATCAGCTTTGAAATCAGGCGCTATAAGAAGGGAAGGACTCAGCACACTTGGCTGGCTCAGGACGAAGGAGGTGACGGTGATAGTAAAGGCTGGAAATCATTTCAAGATCCAACCATTCTCCCATCGCGCAGCAATTATACCGACCGGACAGGCAAGCGGCACATTCATCAGCTGCCACTATCTGATCACCTCCCGACCATCAGTTATTTAACAACCATCCCGGCCTCAAAGAAAAGCACAGTTTTAATGCGTAGCAAATCTAAGCCCGCTCCCTCTGCCAACATAGTGCAGGTTATCTCCGTGGCTACAGGCTACGCTATGAAGGGGGAAAGCTGCCACAACCAATCGGCTATTAAAGATCTCCAGCAAGCTAAAACCATGTACGAGACCAGAACTTCACAACGGAACAAGCGCAAGCTTAGTGAACTAGAGAACAGCATGAAGGAAGAGGATACCTAGGTCTCTGACTAGCAATTGGGAAAGGAAGTGGATTGGTTGCTGGACCCGGGAACTACCTTCACGCGGGCCACTCAGTTCGTCCGGACCCAAGCTGAAACATGGCGTATGAAGACCCTCCTTGCTAAAGTTCTGGACGCCCAGGAGGAACAGACCGAGAAACTGCGAAACCTCAAGAGACAGATGGATGCTATGGAGCACGACCACATGGCAGTGGTGGAGAGCATAGAATTTAAGCTCTCCTCACTGGACTAGCAAGCAGACTATATCAGCAAGAAGCTCACCGTGTTAATCAAGCTCCTGTGCAACATAGTTGGAACCAACGGCATTCCTGCTGAGAGTCAGTGGGGGGAAACCTCTAGCACCCAACCAGGCAACCCTCCCAAGCCAGGGCCTACCAACCGTTGATGGCGGAGATCTCAGTCCTCTTTTTGTTGATCACTCCCTTTGCCTCTTCTTTTGATACTCCTGCTATGTCTTCTGTTCTAGGGACCAGTTTGGTTTGGTATGCTTTACTTCTCTGCCACCCTGCGAGGTGTGCCATGTTTCACGTTCTAAGTAGCCTATGTATCTCTTTCCAAGTAGCCAAGCTGGCTGTTTAGCGGCCATAAATCTGCTAAAGAAGAAGTTTTGTAAAATATTTTCACTCTGTTAATACAAAAGCTTATTTACACAAAAAAAAGAAGGAGTTGGGTAGTCTCAAGATGGAGCAAAAAGAAAAGGTCAAAAACTTTAACTAGAGGTTCAATCATATTTTAAACAAGTTCTCTGACAACACCAAACCTCACAACTCCATCACTGTTGACTAATACACGTCTTCCCTGCCAACTAGTATTGCACAATTTGCCAAGAGAGCTACAAAATCATCTTTAACAGAAAATTATGAAGAGGCTATTATCGTAGAGAAGGACCTCTGCACTATCAGAGTCATTACAAATGATGAACCCAGTAAGTACTCCAAAGACACGGGTAATTATCTGTAAACTTCCATGCATATTCCATTGGACATCTCATCATAACAATCTAATAATATTATATTCAAAATCTTAGATTCTACACTATTAGAGTTTTGTTTAATTTCTAGATCTGTAAAATTAATTGTAATTAGTGCATGCATGTAAATGTAAATCAAGCAGAAAAGTAGATAACGACGTAATAATATCACACACACATAGTACACAAGATATTCTCTCTAGGAAACCCTTTCAGGAGAAAACCCAACTGGAAGATGAGGCAGCTTCGCTCTCCTTTTCGGTCTAGAAATATGGTTGCAAATACAAAGAAGTAATGCATGTGGCTCATGGGATGCTACAGTGCACAGATCATCTCTGTGTGCTCTACCTCCTATCTCTCCTAGCTATATTTTCTCAACTATGGAACAAAATTCTCTCAAAATAATCAAATTCCTCTTCCTCCTAGTGGCCCGGTTATAACACAGCCCGATAGCCTACTAGTGGTTAAATTTGACTACATCAACTCTTAACTAGAGTTATAAAATAGACTCTTCTAGAGTCTTTTACATCAAAAACACATGGATATCCCCTTTTCCATGGATAATGGGCATCGACGCGACATCCTCTCAAACTATAGGTGTGAAAACAAGAAGGTCAACTTCTGAGTGGCAAAGTGTTTGCATGCAGACTCTGATTGATGCACTTATTGTGCCATTGGAAATATATTTGTGTTTAGAATAGCATGAAATGGTGCTACTCTAAATCAATAAAGATTTACCCCCCAAAAAATGTCTTTGACAGGGAAAATTTTAACAACCACCCCAAATTTATATGTATAATAAATGAGCTAATCCCCATGATATATAGGAAAAATGGGAGGCGATTTTATCAATAATATAATCAGTATACTGAATTTTTTTGGCGAATCTCTCACCAGATTATATTATCTTGTATAGTGATGGAGAATCTTTCACTGAATTATAAAATCTTGTAAGATCTTGGAAAATCGTTTACTGAATAATAAAACACTCTGAAGTCTTGGAGAATCTTTTGTTAAAGTATGAAACCATATATGATAATAAGAAAACATATTCATTAAACTGTAATATACTAACATACATGTTTGGAAAAAAGAAACATAATTTTATCTTCCTACAAACAATGTTCCAAGTTTCAGTGGTCGTGTTTGTTAAGGTTCTTACAATACACTCTTTCATATCCTTCTATTAGTTTTGATAATATTCCACAACAAAGTTCGTGTAGGTGTTGATATTGACCACGAGTTCTGTCAAGGTAGGAGAGATTAATCTTTTCTCTACAACTTTTGTCAAGCTACCACTTTTTTCAAGTTATCAAATTTCTTTCTTATTCCATAGACTCCAACTGCAAGATAAAGAAAAGCACCTCAAGTTTGTTTACCCCAACATGCCAACAAGTAGCAAGCCCCAACTATATTATATAAGAAAGTATTAAGTATCCCAAAGGCTTGAAGGGGATCTAATTGAAAGAAGTGACCATTGTGAGAAGCCTTCCAATCAATATATGAATATATATAAATGTAGGTTTATTATTATTTTAATTAGAAATCTTCAATTAAATAATAAAATTTAATTACGTCTCTCCCAATCTAAATTGCTTATTAGCATAATTCACTACCCTCATACGTCTCTCATTTTTTAACAGCGTTGTAACATGTAGATTAATTTCCTTTTTGGTGAACAATCTCCACCTTTTAGGAAAATATGGTTTAGTGGCTCCAACCCCTACAGATCATTAGGACAAACTAAGAATAACACAAAAGATGAAAGGTTGTACAAACCAACTTATTTTTCAAACAACTAATCCAACATCAGTACCTAAACTTTTTCATGAAGATATTATATTGAGAATGTTTGAAAATGGTGGGAAATCTTCTACGAGGGTGATGCAAAAAGAGTGATAAGGTTTCACTGTTTTGAATTTTTTTTGTTGAATCAGAAAAACCAATATTAATGGAGATATTGGTATTTTTTACTAAATTTTGTGAAGTGACTAAATGTAGCTTTAACCATTCACCTTAAGATGTTTTTACAATATAATTTTCTAATTCTATTTAATATCTTCATTATCATAAAAACCAACCTTTATCCATCTTAACTCCACGTCTACCACTCTTAGAGGGATGAAATTTACTTATCCCTATGAGCACTTGGTAGATCCAGAATTAAGATGGATCTAAGATGATAGAATTTCCCCTTTAAATAGTCTATGCTCACATGAATACCATGGTATTACCATGGGTCAATACCATGGGTTATCATAAACCTGGAGCTTAAAAATTACTATTAGTAATTTATAAAAATTAATAAAAGTAATAATTGAACTTTATTTTATTTTTTATTTTAACCAAGTTAAAATGTTTAACATACATTAAATTACAACATCTATTTTTACTCTTGATCCACCAAGCCCCAAGAGGGATCAAATATTTTTTCACTCTATGCTAGTTTGCATACCACGATATTTGATCCCTCTCGGGACTTAGTAGATCCAGAGTAAAATGGATCTATGCTAGTTTAATTCTCCTTTTAAATAGGTTACATTCCAAGTGAATACCATGGGTCAATACCATGTGCCATTTTTATTTTTAATAATACTAATATTAGGGTTAATAATATTTTTTTGCATGGCATTAATAATAATCTAGCCCATGGTATTTGATCCGTAGTATTTTTCCCATAGGTTTCACCTAAATATAACGCATTTTTTGAGTGTTCATAAATATAAGGTAAATATAAGGTGACTTCTGGAGTAAATATAAAAAAATGTTTTATTTATTTACCATACCTCTCGTTTATTTATATTTTTATTAATTTACCATACCTCTTTTACAAATATGATATTTGGCCCATAGGATTCACTTAAATAAAAACCTCTTTTTTGAGCCTTCATAAATAGAAAGAGGGTTATGGACTAAATATAAAAAGAGGTTTTATTTATTTACCATACCTGTAGTTTATTTAGATTTTTATTTATTTACCATACCTTTTGAGTAAGTATAAAAAGAGGTTTTATTTATTTACCATACCTCCACTTTATTTATATTTTTATTTGTTTACACACTTGCATGTATATAAGGTGACTTATGGAGTAAATATAAAACATGTTTTATTTATTTACCATACCTCTCATTTCTTTATATTTTTATTAATTTACCATACCTCTTTTATAAATATGGTATTTGGCCCATAGGATTCATTTAAATAAAACCTATTCTTGAAACTTAGGGCGAATGGAAGGTTGTAGCTCCTAATTTCAAGGGCTAAATTTACCTTTTTTACCCTCTCCCTTAAAATAAGGTGGGCTAACCTCCATACCTAATTTTTCATAAAATAAATTTGACGCGATTTGTAAAAATGTACTATGATACAAAATATTCGCCCACTAAAAATTTAAAACCCCTTAATTTCGCCTAAGGGCAAAAATTCACCCCTAAAATTTTCCATGCTACCCGTACGCCTGCGAGTGATACAGAGAGGTAATTTTGTGTGTAATGTGATGATTTTTCAATGTAGCAGCAATCTTATGACCCACGAATTGTGGCCCCCCATTAGTAATCACTCCTCTGGGTAAACCATACTGCACCACAATTTTGAAAAGAAAGCCAATAAAAGTTTGCTCTATTGCTCTTGGTAACGCTACTACTTCCACCCACTTAGTTACATATTCTGTTGCGACCAATATATATGATTTCTGGTTGGATGATGGTTTGATCGGCCCAACGAAATCTAATGCCCAACGCTCAAAAGGTTCTATCACTAGCTGTGGATGCAAGGGCATTTCATCATATTTCCCAGGGCGGAAAGATTTTAAGATATCATAAATTTAGTCCTCCCTGATGCACCTGTAGATGTGCATGTCAGCCCCTATGTGGAAAAGATATCCTCCAATCCAGGAGAAACGAGTGTTGCACTGCACAATCAATTTCTGTTCTCTAGATGTTAGATGTTTGGGCAATTTTCCCACTGCTAAGTAATTCGCCTCATCTACATGCCATGGTGTTTTTATGGCCACAAAAAACAAATGTTTGCTGGGAACTGATCCTCCACTGCCACTGTATTATCTGTTCTTGGTACTCGGGAGAGGAAGTCTACCACCAGGTTCTCCTTCCCTAGTCGATCCCTTATAGTTATGTCAAATTCCTGCAAAAGTAGTAATCACTCTTCCATTTGTGATAGGTTTGTTGGCTAAATATTTAATAGCAGAGTGATCAGTATACAGAAAGACAGGATATCCAGTTATATAATGTCTAAATTTGTTTATAACATAACTAACAGCTAGAAACTCTTTTTCTGTGATTGTATAGTTCAACTCAGCAGGAGTTAGGTTTTTTGCTAATGTAATATATAGCATAGGGTTTCTTGTCTTCTTATTGGACAGGAACAGCTCCAATAGTTGTACCTGATGCGTCTAATAAAATATGGAAAGGTATATCCCATTTCAGCGCTCATAATACTGGTGTTGTTGATACTAACCATTTAAGATCTATGAAGGTAGTGTCACATTTATCAATCCATATAAGATCAACATTCCCTGTCAAGACATATAAAGGTGCAGCAATCTACGAAAAAATATTTATAGATCTATGATAATATCCAGCAAATCTCAAAAAACTATGTACCTCTGCTTGAGTGCATGGAGTAGCTAATAAGAGGATTACCTGTATCTTTGCTGGATCTACCTGAATTCCAGCTGCTAAAATGTAATGACCCAGAATCGGGCCCTTTGTCATCATCATATGACATTTCTCATGACTTAAGCATAGCCTAGTTGCAATACACCGTTCTAGGACTTTCTCCAATGTCTGTAATGCCTGATCAAAGTCATCCCCATAGGGTGTAAAATCGTCCATGTACACCTCTAATCCTTCATTTACCAAGTCTATGAAAATACTGAGTATGGCTCTTTGGAATGTAGCAGGTGTGTTGCACAATCCAAAAGGCAATACTTTGTCCCCATGGGCAAGTAAAAGTATTTTTATCCTAGTCTTTAGGGGCAATCTGAATTTGGTTGTAGCCACTGAATCCATCCAGGAAAGAGAATAATTTCTTCCCTGCCAGTGTATCTAGGACCTGATCGATAAATGGAAGGGAAAAATGGTATTTTTGTGTTGCTTTGTTGAGTTCGTTGTAGTCAACACATATCCTCCATTTTCCATTCTTTTTTGGGACATCGACTAATGGGGAAACCCATTTACTATCAGATATAGGATAAATAAAATTCACATCTAATAATTTTTGAAGTTCTTCTCTCACAATATCCTTTAGATGAGGATTCAATCTACGTTGTGGTTGTCGAATGGGTCTTGCATCCTTTTCAGTGTAGATGTGGTGCATGCATAACTGAGGGTCAATCCCTTTCATGTTCGGGTAGTCCCACGCAAAATCCCCTTTGTATTTCCTAAGGACTTGGATAAGTTTTTGTTGCTAGTTGCTACTCAGATTACTGTTGATGTTCAAGATCTTCCCTTGCTTGATTTCGATAGGCTTGCTATTATAGATAGTGGTTGTTGGTATTGGTTGGTCATTGAAATCTCTCAAGGAATCTTCTTCAATCTCATTGTCAAGGACTTCTTTAATCATGTGACATCTCAAACTAGACACCATAGCAGGGTGGTTGATAAAAGTATTAATGACATTGTCTTCTATTTAGTTTTTGAATTCAAGGGCATCTACCATAGTCAATGGTGAATGAATATTTTCTATTAAGTATATTACAGGTTATTTCCGAGTTTTTACAATGGTTAGGCTTGGTTGAGCGGGAGGGTATAAGACTAGATCCTTTACATCATTTCCTCGGGTTATGGTCATATTGCATGTCCGACAGCTGATATAAGCATCAGTTGTTGCTAGCCAAGGCCTTCCTAATATTAATGGATGTCCATCTAGCTGGTTACTAGGGTTAATAATAAAAAAACCTACCAAATATTCCCAAGTGTCTACAAAAACCATCACATCCAATAATGTTCCTTCTGGCTTAATGACCGAGTGGTCAGCAAGTTCTAGCAAGGTAGTTGTTGGTTCCAAGGTTGTGATGCCAAGCATTTCGCAAGTTGTTGTTGTGAGAATGTTAATGGTTGCCCCTAAATTGACTAAAGCAATGGGAAAAGAGCGGCCACTTATCTGGACTGTGACAATGGGGTTTCCTGGGTCTTCAAATTTTACAGGTGTCTCTTTTCCTAGTAATAAATCAGACAAAGTCCTGACAACATGAACAATTGGGGTTATTTTTGTTTTCCTTACAAACTTCTTTATACACAATTCTTTAATAGTTTTAGCATATATTGGAATGTCTTGAATAGCCTGGAGGAGGGGTATTTTTATACAGATATTCTTGAGTTCACCCAAAAGATCAAAATCAAGATATTCAATTGGTCGAGGTATTATCAATCTTTCTGGGAATGGGGGAGAAGAAGTTATGATTTGCTCGGGATCCTTCTGCCTAACTATATCTTCTCCCTGCATTGTTTGTTGGCTATCTACATTCGAAGGCTTATTCGAATATGTCTCCTTGATTTCAGGTTGCAAATTTTTATCCTTATCTGGGGTAATTATGCATCCAGATCTTAACTTAAGTTCATTACATTCTCTCGACTCAACTTCAGGGTCCAGACTCTCAATAATTTGTACTGACTGGATGGGTCTATTGTTAGGATTTGGATTTGATTGGGCTGGGAGTTGTGGCCGCATATTAGATTGAGGATTTTGCTGCAATGCGTAAGGTGCTGGTAAGGTTGGTTGAGATGGAGGAACTATTCCAGTAGGCTGGTTTACTAAACGTTGCCAATTCGGTTGCCAGTTCTGATTTTGCGAGGTAGAAGGGGACCATTGCGAGGGATCGGGGTTACTCTACCAGAATGGTGGAGGATAAGAGGAATTTGACCAATTTGATTGATTGGGCCATGATGACATAGAAAAGGCTTGAGGTGGCCAATTAGAGAAGGGTGGTTGGTTCTGCCATGTTGTTCCTGGATATTGCTAAGAATTATATTGTGAGGAAGAAAAGAACGAAGAAGGGTCTATAGGCATATGTATCAGTCGTGCTTTCCGTTAACGACGCTGGTTCATCAGATATACTAGTTCCACTTCCTCCTCCACTTCCTTGAAGACCGCTTTTAACCCAGGAAGCGATGGACAACTTTCCATAGCATGATCCTTAGTGCAAATGGCGCATGTTTGTATCATATATAGTGGAAATTCTCTATGATGGTGTTTCTTCCTACATCATGGACAGAAAATAGCCAGATTCTGTTCTGCTTCAGCCTGTTTCTATTTGGCTTGCATGATATCCAATTGTGTTTTCAGGGTCCCCAAGATATCAGTCTTGAAATCCTTGAGAAAATTACCAATTTCAACTCGTGTAATGCTTTCTTCTGAGGTCCTATTATCTCTAGTGATCGCATTGTGCCCAGTTGGTTTCCGCCTTGTACTACCTCTGGAACACCTGATACACAATTGTACGATATTGTTGAAATCCTCTTGATAATTATCCCCTTTCCCCATTAAGTTTAATGTTTCTATCCATTGGTCTTTCATACCTTTAATCATTTTGGTTTTAAGAAATTCACGGGGTAGATTTGCATAAGGAGATATTTGCAAATTATATTGAAAACGTTCTACATATTCTTCAAGAGTCTCGTTAGTCTTAGCTACCATTTGAAAGATTTCATCCTTCAGTTCTCTACTTCGGCAAAAATCTTGCTATTTTTTCAAAAAGGTTGTTTTCATTTGTTCCCAGTCGTCAATGGTACCACTACCAAGCCCCATAAACCAACGCAGAGCTACTCCCTTCAGAGTAGAAGGAAATAGCTTCAGTTTCTGGGGGTCAGTCATGTAATTATAACCCCTACATAAAACATTGAATTCAAAAAGGAATGCATCGGGATCCTCTGAAGTTGGCCCATGAAAGGTAGGAATATTCTGTAACAGGATGGCTTTCATGGGAACATTGACAGCTATGTCAACAATAGGATATTGTAATGTAGAGGTTTGAGGTTGTCGCTGATTATTGGCCATCTGGTCAAAAATATGCCAATACTCTTCAGGGATTTCCAGAGCTAGAGGTTTGTTCCTGGGAAGGCTAGAAGAGACTTGTAAAATGATTTTAACAGCACTTCCTTGGTCCAAAATACTGGGGATCCTCTGTTCAACCACTGTTTGAGGAGATTTGGGTTCTGATAATTTAGTACCACCTATTTCTCCTCCTCCTTCACGGAGGTTGCAAGAATTCCTTTCTTGTAAATGGATAAACTGCAAGTTTTCAGTATTCTGAAACTCTGTTCAGACCCTTTAGTTCTATTGTGAATCTCAGGGTTAGCTACAGATGGTGATGCTGTGGCCTGAAGGGTTACAATAGGATTTCTTATGGAAATGGTTCGGGGTCCTATTAATGACTGAGACTCAACTTTTCTTATGATTTTATCAATGAAGGTTGATCATCCAAGGGTCACCGGTCCCTTGGATTTTTCAGATTTGGATGGAGGAATTATATCTTTTTCTACTCTTTTCTTCTTAGTCATTCATACAAAAATAGAAACATTCATTTCTACTTGAATTCCTAAGAAATTTTTGTTGAAAATCGGGCAAGGGAGCAAGCACTTGACTTACTCATACGCAGGTTCTTACCTTCTGTTTTCAATACCCAATTCTTTCACAGCAAATAAACATCAAATTTCTATTTCAACTTTCAATTCCTACCTAATTGCACTGAAAAACAGGCAAGGGAGCAATCACTTTACTTACTCGTATGCAAGTTCTTACCTTCCATTTTTAATACCCAATTCTTTCCCAGTAGCAACTATCAAACATACATCACTCTTTTGTGAAATGGTAACACTCTCCCCGGCAATGTCGCCAAAATCTTGGGTTCTATAAGGTGTCTTTAAAAAATCCTAATTGCCTCACATTAACCATCAACCTGGGTACGTCTTTCTGTTCCAAGAGTGTACACAATATGTGCAAATGCTATATCTATGGAGAGTAATGATTTGAGATAAGTTATTAAATTCAATACAAGAGTAAACGAATTAAATAATAAATCTCAAGCTTGTAACTTCAGGGAAAATAATCTATCTAAGAATCAAAACTCAACCTTAATCAAAACCAAGACTCAATCTTAATCAAGAGATTCTAATTACAATCGCATCAACTGAGTGTACTGTAGAAATAACAGAGCTCTTCTAGCTGATTCTAAACTAATACGGAGGAATAAAACATCCAATCCAATCAATAACACTTCTATCTTTTAATGAACCATAAATAACTCTCTCCTAATGATTAATTCAATCCACAACATAAGTAAATGAAATCGATTGAGAGAATTAAGAAGTAATGAAACACATACATGAATTCCACACCAATGAAAGTAAATTGTCTATAAAACTGTAAAGCAGAGTAAATAATCTTGGGATAAAGGAAAAGTAAAAACACAGGGAACAACAGTGGAATCCACGAGTGACCGGGCCCAAGCCACTAGCGAATACTGCTTAATTACTCCAAAATATCACAAGTGAACAACAATACAATTCATGTATTAATCATTGAATTCAAATGTCATTACAACGCACTATCTTCTTCAAGATTACACTCCATATCATAAAATTAGTCCCCTCAAAAGAGCGAGAAGTTCCCTTTTATAATCAAGAAGTAAAAGAGATAAACGTAATTCGAATTCGCAACTAAATGCTATTATTAGACAACATTCGAACTTGCGTTGATCCTCTTGATTTATTCCTTGATTCGTCCACATAAGACGTGCTCATTTTCCTCTATTTAGCATTTGATGTTCAATATTTTGAACAACAGTTGTTCCCTTTGCCAATTTCTGCATAAAAACAACAAAAGTTAGCTTTGCTTAGTCGAACTGTATCAAAAGCAATTTTATTCATTTCTCATAGAAGTTTTATCAATATCTTACTATATCAGGGCACAAATGCATAAAAAGAAGGAAAAAGACAGTGTAATCAAGAGTAAACTTATACCCATTGTACGGCCCAACAACTATGGGGGCGAGACTCATAAATAGAATGGTGCTTCCAAGTATAAGGATGTCGTAAAATAACATCCTATACTTCAAGTGGGGAAAAATCATACAATACCTTATCATTGAAGGAATTGATGCCATAGGATAAGTAACATTGTCGATTGACACAAATGTCTCATTCATGGCTCAACCAACTAGTGATTTATGGTTGGGTTGTGACACTATTACTAACTTAAATCTCTTGATGACCTCAATAGAGATCAATTTCTTGTAGCTCCCACTATCAATGATGAAATGTAGTGGGGTCGTCTTCACCCACATTTGTGAATGGAAGAGACATTCCCCTCCTTCATTCCCCTCTAGCTCTTTTGGTTGAATCCTTTTGGTCATGATGGTAACATTGTGTTCTACATCAATGATATGCTTTCCTTTTTATTGTTCTAAATCAAAATGAGAGCCAGAGTCTATTTCTTTTTCTTTAATCTCAACCAACAATGATTATTTTGAGAAACATTCATCAGTGTAGTGCTACGGGATTTTTTGGAACTCACACCACTTTCTAGTGTCCATTTTAACTTCCAATTACCATTCTCTATTTGTGACTTGGGTTGATTATATTTATGTTGGATCTCCTTGTTATGTCCCTTATTTTGTGTGTTTGGGATGCATTTTCCAGGATTTTTCTGAGGTGGATTTATAGACCTGAATTCCCACATATTCCTTCACTTCAATTTCTACTCAATTTTGACATCATATAAATAAGTAGCTCCCCGTGAGGAGATTTCTAATAAATATGTTTCCATCTGGACAACTATGGTACTTTAGAACTAGGTGCCACTCAGAGTCTTCGATAACCATATTAGAGCACATGTTATGGAAAATATTGTTCTATTCTAGAATCATCTAGTCTTTCTCCTATCGTAGGGTTGTCCATCTTGTCTACTAGTCATCATAGTTCCCTACAAAATTCCTCCTTAAGGGCATCAATAAGATATTCCCAAGTGGATCCCACTTTTACTTTCACAGATCCATCTCCATGTTTTCTCTCCTAGTAACCCTCCCACCAATCTTTGACATGTGGAATGGCTTTCAAGAGCGTAAAGGTGATCTTTTCATTGTTAGAAATGTTTTGGACAAAGTAATAGCCCTCTAACATATTTAACCATTTCTCCAAAAATCATTTCTCCAAAGCATCTACATCTATTTGGCCTTCAAATAAGTGATATCAAATTGAATTTGTATCTTGAAATGTGTTGCACCTCCAAAATTGTCATTGGTTGAAGGTGTCTTGATCATCGTTGGAAGTTGTTGAAGTATTTGGGGAAAATTGTCCATCATATCATTCCTCTATCACGCCAGTGCTTCCTTGAGAAACAACTTAATATGATCTCTTGCTATGTCATGTCTCTTTTATGCTACCATGGGAGGTTGTTTGGGTTGGAAAGAGCACTCATTCCCAAGTGAAACTTGCTCAAGACCCAACTCTCTGTACCCTAGCCTCGTTGGGGACATGCACCAAGAAACAACAAGGAGGAGATTTATTTTATACCAACAATTTAGGTTGTACAAGGAATGAAATAAATGTAGGAAATTAAACATACATAGAGAGAAATATAATGAAAAACACAATAATATGTTGAAAACCCAACTTCTATTATTAAATGAAACAATAAAATATTGTAGAATATAGATTGGCTATAATGGTGGTAGATATCTCTAAAGAGAGAGAGATGGAAACTATACAAATTCACAAAAACTATTACGAGAGGCCAAAATAATGTCATTTTAACATAAATAATGAACCATAGAGGTATAAAACCCTAACCATAGAAGATGAATATCCAAAAGGTTTGCAGGCGTTGAGGTGGTTAGTTAGTACACCAACTTTCGAGGGCACAACTTTTGCACAAAATATGTGTTTGTGCATAGTAGCCCCTTGGAAATAACTATTCAAGGACTACAACTTTATATTAGGGCCAAGGCATGCCATGGCAATCCTAGTCCCCAAACAATTCAAAAAAGCATCAGTTAGGGCCTCAAAATGACCTCAAAATTTTGGGACCCAAAAAACCCATAGAAAAATTTCCAAGAAGATAGAGAATTGATTAGTAAGTGGAAGAAGTGTGTAGCCACTAGTATCCACCAAGATCACAAATCCATGACCTAACATTCATTTGCACCACCTTCATTTCCACTCTTGTAGGCCTAGGCTTCGCCACCCCACCACCTCCTAGAGAAACACCTTGAATCTCCTCCACCCAAAATTACACTAAAAAGTGGGTGCTGGGGCATCTTGCCACATAGGAAAAATGACAACCATTCTACCATATCACCACCATAACCCTACAAGTGTCTTCTAGGGTGTTTTAAAACAATTTTTTTCTTAGGATTAAGTTTTATATATTAGTTTTGATATATAAGTTTATTGTACGAGAATTCCTCTTGTGAATAAGAGGGTCCTCTCTCTAATCTATCCAAGTCTAGATATGGATAGAGGAATATATCTATATGGATTTTACACTCTAGATATATAATTATGCATCTATACTAATGAGAATAGGAGGGTATATCTTACCTTTTTTCGGTAGTTTTCCTGCACACAATCTTGTTTGATGTTGCTTAAAGAATCTAGCATTGACTCAACACTTCCAACACCTACACACAAGTGAAAAGACATCCCCCTCAAACCCATTTGGTACAAGAGAATATAAGTGACGATTATATCTAATTGATTTCGCTGAAGTAAGAATAGATATACCATTGCATGCAAAGAATGACAATAATTTACAAGTATTGGAGGTGAAAAACTATAGTTCTATATTAATGGTAAATAGAAAATATAGGGAAAAAAGTCTTATGTTGATACTCATTGAGGTACTTTGTAGCTCCAAGTTCCTTGAGCCTTCCTTACCCTTCTCTCCAAGTGTGGATGAACCTCTAAAGAATGTGAAGGGTTTATCTAGCTAAGATTTGGAAGCATAAGAATAATGAGCTCTCTATGTATTTGCCTCTTAAACATCCCTTCTTTTATAGAAGGATGGAGGAGGCTTTGGGATAGATTTCAAAGTTTTGGAATTCGATGAGCATAGGTAATAGATAGATTACAAGGATTATGATTGATCATGGCTAGCCTAACTCTAATTGATCTCCTAAAAAATCATACAGTATAGATTTTTTTTGAGGTGGTCACTTGTTGCAAACTAGAAACAAATGAGAAATTGCTTCTTGCACACTAGTAATAAGTGACCAATAATTCCTTGCAAAGGGCCAAAGAGAAACCATGCAAAAAAGAGTTTTTTAACTACCAAATCAATGCAATTTCAATTTGGTGATATTAGTAACTCTATGAGGCTTAAGGTAACAAATAATAATATAACACAATTATTATATATATATATAATATAATATATATATATATATATATATATATATAATGTTACATATATTCTTAATTTTTTAATAATAAAATATTTTTAATTTTAATAAGAAATATAATATTATTAAATTAATGCTATTTATTTAATTTTTATTTAAAGAATGAAGATTTCCGCAACTATTCATATTTGAAGAAAAAATTTCAGATGGAACCGTGTATAGGATTAATATCTTGTCCAAAGTTTCGGGTGGACTCTCCACACATCATCAAGGACTATAGAATATTGAATGATAAACAAGCGAGTTCTTGAAGCTTTAAATAGAAAATAATCCACTTATTTAGTCGTTGAGAAAAAATAATTATGTTGTTCAATATGGACTCATGTTAACACGTATGAATTTGACACAACTTTGGGATGATGTAGTCATAATGCGAGATTTTTGCTAGTCGATTTTTATTAGGCTTGTTATAAATATAATAGTATAAAAAAGTTTTCATGTATAAATTATTATAGGTAATCTTAATGTTTTTTTGTTAAGTTGTCTAAGTTTGATTTTAGGCTTGAGCTATAGCTTGAGAAACTGTGACCCATGGGCATTTAAGTTGTCAAACTCACCTAGAATCACACTCGTCCTAGGCCACCCACCCTTAACATGACTAGATTTTTGCCCATAAAATTTTGAACTAGTAACCTTCCCATCACAAAAAAACTTAAAAGTACACCCATCGTCATCTATTCCACCCCATAAACATGTAATCTTAAATTCTTAATAATCGTAAATTTTTTAATTTTAATAATAATTATAAAATGTTATTAAATTTTGATAATCATAATATTCCTTTTACTTTAATAAAAATTATAAATATTATTAAATTATAATGCTGCTTATTAACTTTCAATTATCTCATTTTTTTGGTATATTTATTGGATAAGTCAATGCTATGAGATGCTGAATTGAATCTATTATGATGATGTGTGACCCCGAAATTCCTATTAGCATTCGAAAATAGTGATGCGATTACAACACCAACTTGAGGTAACAATTTATACTTCATTGCCAAAGTCAAGGTAGGGATGACACGTGAATGACACAAAATTTGAAAAAAATAGACGGTGCAAAATAAAGTTGTGTGTTTTATTGTTTGCATTTTTAATATAAAGTGAAGAAAATGTCCCTCATTTAATTTTCATGTGAGGGTTTGGGGTATATATTTTTACAGCTAAAAGAGATTTGTTTGGGTACTCAACAAAAGAAAATTGGGGAGATTTGTAAGAAATATGAATCGATCAAAAGTAATTATTTGTTTTATTTCTGCAACCTTCACTTGACTTTGAATCTTATTCCAGCTAATTTTTCTAAATTTTCATATTTAAAATAAAATTGGATTTGGGTTTTGGAAATGGAAGATGAGATTTGGAACTTGAAAATGGGATTTGAGTTTTGAATGGGAAATGGGATTTGATATTTTAAAACAATATCTAAAAAAAATTAAAGTAGGTTTAGGGTCTTCTTTTCATCTTCTTCTCTTCCTAAAATTTTTCCCCTTCCTCTTCATCTCTCTCTCTCTTTTCATCTTTCTCTTTTCTTTTTCTTCCCCCTTCCTCTCCCTCTTCCTATTTTTCTTCCCTATTCCTCCTATTCTTCTCCCTCCTCCCCATCTCCCTATTTCCCTATTACACTCCTCTTTTTATTACCCTCTCTCTCTTTCTTCATATTTTTCTTCACCCCTTCCTACTCTCCCTCTTTATTTTATCCCTCCTCCCTCTCCCTCTATTTCTTCCCCAATCCTCTCCTTCTTCCTTTTTGTATTCCCACCTCCTCCCATTCTTCTTCTCCATATCCTTCCTCCACTCTTCCCCTTCTTCCCTTCTCCATCCTCGCCCTCTTATTTTTTCTCTCTGTTATCCCTCATTCCCATTCTCTCTCTTCTATTTTTCTATATTATTCCTTTCCCTCTTCCTCTTTCTCTTCCCCCCACTCTCTACTTCTCTTCTCTCATTCTCACCCCGCTCTCCATTTTTTCTTCTCTCTTAGTCTCCCTCTCCAAAATTTCTAGTCAAGGAGGGGTGTTGTGTATAGTAGATTAATGTTTCATTGAAAAAGGTTGGATTGCCCTAATTTCAATTAAGAAAAAATTATTTTATTTGTGTTACAATTCCATAAGCCAGTGATTAAGACATTTTCTTAAAGTTGAGTTTCAATAGTAAAGTGAATAAAAGAGTGAGACCAAGGAAACATGAGTAATACTCATGGCCCATTACCTTAAGGGTTTAACGTAATTAATGAAGGCTTATCTACTAGAAAAAAAACCATATTAGTTTTAAAATGAACCTACACATTTTCCAAGACACACACACACACATTAGACACCTACAAAATGTATATGTATATGTATAAAAAAATATATAATATATAATAATATATATAGATACTATATACATAATATACCCTCATCATCCAATTCATTTATTGTTATGCTTCATGCAAGGGAAATTGTTATGCACTACATGAGATTTTGGGCATTGTGAAGGTGAATGAGTTATATGTGTTGGAAACCTTTGAGCACTACTGGGGGGTGAATCAGTAGTGTGAAATTCTTTGCAATTCTTACCAATTATTTATTTTTACTGAATCACACATATATGCACCAACAACACATTAGATTATCCATGCATGTAAAAGATATAAGCTAAAACAAGATAATCATGATAGCAACAATAATCAACACATCAAAAGCACATCCACACAAGAGACACAAGATTTATGGTGGAAACCCTTCTAGGAGAAAAACCACCCTTTCTATTGTTGCTTTGCTCTGAATTTTTATTAGTCAAGAATTTGGTCTTTTACATAGCTAGTTAACTCCCATCAGCATGGAGACTCAACCTCATATACAAAATGCCAGCACTGATCAGCCAGGAGACTTGATACTACTGATAAGCTCAGAAGACTTTGTTCTCTATAGACCTATGGACCACCATTCGCTGAATGCCACCATGATCAATCGATTCTCGCCCAACTCTAATTGGTTTATCCAACTACCATTGGATTGAGAAACTTGTTCCTTTCACTGAAGCTTTGATATCACTTATACACAGAGTCCATGGAGTCACTGCTCCTCACCACTATGTGGACCTCCTTTCTTCTATTTTCAAAATGAATCCTAGACACTATGCTCAACAAGAAATCATCTTTGCCTACATGCTCTTAGCAGCAATATCTCATTATCAAATCAAATATAAACTCCACAAACAAAATTCTCTCCAATATAGCAAAATATTGGCCATAATAAAATTGATACCAATATAAATCAAACCTTCAAATATGAATATAATTGTTGCATACTACAATTAACATCATACAGCACTAAAACTATGCACCAAACTTAATAGCAACTCTTGTAAAAACAAGTGTGAATGTCACAAAAAATATACGCCAACAAAAACACTATCCAGCAACATACATAAACTCTCCAAACAATCTTTACTCCAGCAGCATTAAATTTGATATATTCTGTAGCATGCTTCAGATCTGCATATTATTCAGTGATTAACACTCATATACTGAAGTATATAATCTCTCCAATAGGTCTAAAGCATCAACACTCTTTGAAACTTTTCTTACACACATACTCTCAACATCTACTCTGTTAGGCCCCTATACTACTAGTGTAACCCCTTATTATTATCAGTACAACCCCCTTATTATATTGATGTACCCATGTAGTGCCCATATTGTTACTATTGTGCCCCATAGAAGCCCACTATTGTTATTATTGTGCCCTTACATTATTATTGTTATGTAGGCTTGGATTATGTTATGACCCCTTAGACTCCTATATATAGAGAGGAGGTATTTTCATTTGAATCATCCAAGAATTGTTCATTTGTAATGTAAAGGAGGTTTCCCCCTCAAAGAGGCTAAATTCTAAGGCATTGATCTCTCTTTTCCATCTTTTCTTGAGCTGGTTTCATAACAGGTTCATAAATGTAGAAGAGGTATCACACATTATATATACAATTTATATTTTTTCCTTTATTTTAATACACAATAATCTATGATAAGTATTACTTTCTTGATCAAGTTAGAAAGTGGTAATTAATTAGTTTTCACTTTAATTAATCTAGTTTGGCAAGATGTTAGGATTCACGAACCTAAGTGTAGGAGTTGAAATTGTGAAATCAAAGTTCCAAGAATAAAAGGAAACAAGGTTGCGAAAACAAAAGTGAATGAAAGTAAACATGAAAGAATCCAAACTACCCCAATGTAACTCAAGGAAATATACTATGTTGCAAGAAAAATAATGTTATGTTATTGCTTCACAAAAGTGAAGAAATCCATTAAGAAAAACTGAAAAGGATGATCCGTGATACTAAGAGCAATGATGTTGCTATGACAAATTATTATTCAATTCCTCAGTGTTAATTTAACCATGCTACATTGACTAATTGAGGTGCTTGATAAACAACCTAAATGGAATCATAAAGAATAATGCAAAAATAGAGCTCTCGTGTTTATTTGATAGGAAATTATTTACTCTACAAGAATACCTATAACTCTATAGGAAACTCTATAAATGTCATAAGTGCGATAATTGATAAAGGAAAGATGAAATATGGTAGGTTAAGCTAATTATAACTTATGGAAAATATTCCCATCACTCAAAAAATAAGAAATGTTATCTTCAAGCATCTACAAGAACATTAAACTATATCAGTATCAGAATATAACAATACAAAATTATAATAGCTTCACGAAACGTGTGGAAATAAGGTAAAAAAAAGTATGAGAAGGGATCCAAGGTGTTTATGGGTGGG
>APFE030897651.1:93552-105873 GCA_000404065.3 Pinus taeda | reverse complement strand
TATATATAGAAAGGAGGTCTTTTCATTTGTATCATCCAAGAATTGTTCATTTATGTAATGTAAAGGAGGTTACCCCCTCGAAGAGGCTGAATTCTAAGGCGTTGATCTATATTTTCTATCTTTTCTTGAGTTGGTTTCATAACATACTCACAATCAACCAATGCTCAGCTCCAAGATCAAGTATATAAAACATGTAGGGATAAATTGAGCTTGGTGTTGGGATCAAGGGAGCACAAATTGGACAAAATCAATCCACTAACACCTCAACTTGTGCACTAAATGAATTCACATCATGAGAGGACCTTCTCAAACCATTTCTGATGTTTTTCACTTCTTTTGGGAGCCTCTAGGAATTTCCAAGCTAATTTATTTCTAAACAACGCGAGGAATGCAAAGAAAATCTTGTGAAATGCCTCGGTTGCATGCTTGACACTATCTAAACTCAACCAAAAGGTGCATTCACTCTCACAGGATTCTCTCCATTCGACTAAGACACTTCAGTCACTCTCAAAGGCTTGTCTCCATTCGACTGGGACATTTTAGTCGCTCTCATGAGCCTGTAAGGGAGCGACTAGGGCAAAGCATGGGTGAAAACAACAACCCTTCAGTACAAAACCTCTGCCAAATGTTAGAACATCTTCTCCAACTCCTGTGTAAGCCTCAAAACCTCTTCCATGGCCTCTAATACATCTACAAATGGATCAAACAAGTCTCCCAAGTGTCACTACCAAATTGACCTTGAAGGCCAGCAAACAAGGTTGGCAAGTGTGCCAACAAGTCCTCCACTCTCCATCAAAACTTTGAACAAGTTGAAACACCTCTAACAGACCTACAAACACCTTTGTAGCATCATCATCAAGTCATCACATCACAACAAAAAGTATAGACATGAAGACCTAACGAAGACCTAGTTGACAACTCAACTAGTGTGCCATGAACCATCACCATCACATGTAGATCTGCATGATCAACATGTAGCAGCATCCTCTACCTGTAGTATCACCATCCAACTATCTTTTAACAACAATGAACCATTATCAATGCACATACCAACTCCTCCAAGACCATCAAGCTCCATCAATGCCAACACATGCCAACACAAACCAACATGAGTGACATCATATTGTTGACATCAATGCCAACTCAACTAGAAACATCATGGCCTATTGACATCAATTCCAATAATACAATGCCAAAAAAAAACCCCTTTGGCATTGATGTCAACCTCAACAACATGTGATGATGATCCCCACTAAAACTGGAACTCTAAAGTTGATCTCTATTCATCCAAATTCTCTTCTCCTTTACCAACAATGGAAAAGGGTCAACTCCATATGAATAGGCAACAAGAAATGAAGCAAAATCACTGGAGTAATACATCTCTACATGGCTAAAATATAATGCATCAAAAATCATCTATGCCTCCATCTATGTAACAAGCAACATATATATCCAATCAACATCCAAATAAACATACCATCCAACAACTACTAGCATCAAGCAGCATCATGCCAACATAAGGCAACCATAATCAACATATGCATCATCATCAAAATATGCAATGAGGCAACCACACACAATATTCCCCATAACTACATAGCAGAAATTACCAAAATATTGCATCACATGAGACCAAGAACCCCACTGTCATAGCTATTAGAAATTGTAACTAGGTTAGTCTTCATTTAATGTATTTGAGTCATCTCGTAATGTACTTGTCAAAGAATAAAGAAACTAATTTATATTATTATTAGTGTGACTTATTAAAGCATGGGTTTCATGCTGGTGTCACCATATTTTAGGTCAAAGTCCCCATTGAGGAATTCCAGGATTTATTTTGAGTCAATAGAATCATTGTACTTTTAAAGAGACCCTTCTTGGGCTTTTGAATCATGTAAAAAGGTTAAGTATTGAGTCAAATATAATTTATATATCCTCCACACCAACTCAGCCTAAGGACACTAATTCGACCTCACATGGAGCCTATAAATACAAGCACATCGAATTCATGTGCAACACACAAGTTCGATATCTCTTGTAGCTGGGAAAAATGTGAAGTCTATTGCTGGGAAGCCAAAGTAAGTGCGAGTCTGGGTAATTCTAAGGAGAAGAAAAAAAAATGAAATTTTGGTGCCTCTCTCTCTCTTTGTTTCGTGCCCCTAGATTTGTAGAACAAAGTCTTCCAAGTTTCATTGTTGCGGGAATTGTCTGTCATAGAAAGTTGTTGCCTAGTTGAAGTTGTTGGAAAGGGGTTGAAGATCTAGGACGCTGACTTGGTGTGGAGGGAAGGTCTGGTATTTGTCTAGGGTGAAGAGTCTCAAAAGAATACTATTGAAAGGAATAATTTATTGACTAGGTTTTCCCCTCGAGGGGGGTTTTTCCTTGGCATAGTGCCTACATCTGGTGTTTATTGTTTTATGTGTTGATGCTTTGGTAATTGCTTGATTAAATAAAATAAAAAAGATATAAATAATTGTAATAACAAGAAAAATCACAAGTAATTATCAATAATAAGAAAATATGTCTTCCTTTATGATTTTCTAACATGGTATCAAAGCTCTGGCGAAGAAAGAAGAAACATGTAGTCTCAAGCACTTGATCAAGGAACCATTCAAAGGATTATCTTAGGGAATAAATCTACTATATTCAAGGAAGATGTCTAACATAGTCAAGGGAGAGAAAAAACTTGAAGGGGCCTCAAACTACAGGTCCTAGAAGAAGAGGATTGACCTCATTCTTGAAAAGAACAAGGTACTAGACTTGGTCAAAGGAAAAGTAAAGAAGCCTACAGAGGATACCAGTGATGTTGACAAAGTGAAATTCAGGGAACCAGAATGGGTGACCATGACTCTAATGGTATAAGGAACAAAGGATAGCCTTGTCCCATTCATAGCTAACATCAATCATGCTTAGTGAATGTATGAAGCCTTATCAAAGTTATTTACTATTAATAACATTGGTCAAGTAGCAAGTTTGAAGAATGAGCTCAAGACCACAAGGATGACTAAAGAAGACAATGGCATCCTTCTTTATGAAGATAGCAAGAATCAGGGATGATATTTTTTCCATTGGTGAAATTGTTCCAGACTAAGAACTCGTGATCACTACCCTATTAGGATTGCCACCTACTTCAGGTGCATTTGTTGTAGGACTTAACAGTTGGAAGGTAGCTCCCACCTTTGAAGAATTATGGATTGTCTGCAGTCATGAAGAATTAAGGATCTCATTAGTAGCCAACCCTGAAGGAGTGTCAAATGCCTACATTTATCAACATAAAGGAAATAAATCAAAAGGACCAAAGACGAAATTTGACTTGTCTAATGTAGAATGCTATCAATGTCATAAGAAGGGTCACTATAGGAGTGACTATCTCGAAAATACAAGAAACAAGAAGAAAGAAAGAGGTCAAGCCAACATTGCTAAAGAAGGATACCCAAAGAAAGTCAAGCCCGAAGAATATGACATTAGGGACTTACACTACTAAGTCCTTTTCTTGTATCTTTAGATATCTTTTTTTATAGTTTTGATGTTTTCAAATTTATAGGTTTTTAACATATTTTTGGAAAATACATTTCTATTGTTTTTATAAGTTTGTAGGTATCCCTCAAGCTTTGGAGGGAGCCCCCAACAACTCCCAAAGATAAGTATCTCATTTCCTTTCATTTTTTGGTTTCATGAACCCATTTAGTTTTGATTATATTAAATACTAATCATCATTCTCCCTCTATTATCTTGAATATGAAGACATTTTCTATATCCTCAAGGAGTATGGAAGAAAGCAACCCAAGATAAGGTTTGTCAAGAATTAAAGGTATGCCTTAAACTGAAAAAATATTGACTTCTTTAGTAAATTTTTATTCATTTGACAGTATCTGTGACTAACATTGTTGTGTCTAGTTATATTGAAACATATCGATTCTTATTTTGGGTGATTCATGACTTGATAAATATACCACACTCCTATTCTTAACTGATTTTATAGAACCCTAGATAGGTTCTCTAGAAAACCCTAACCTAAGGGTATGCTAATGTGAATGTATAAAACCCTAAACTACTTAGGTATATTGTGAAATGCTATTTGAAATTTTATTGATGATGTCTTGTTTGGGATTTTGGTATGATCAGGAAAACCTAAATTAGGGTTGAATGATAAATTCTAAAATCTTGAACCTTTGAAGTATTGGTAATTTTTGGGTTTTTTGTGTTCTTATATTGAAACCCTAACTCATTAGGGTTTCATGGAATGTGTAAGCAAGACCCTTACAATGTCTTAGAATTGATTTCCTTGGTATGTGTGTGTTTGTCCGATCAAACCCTAGTCTAATCAAATTTGTAATATGTATAAATTTTATTGATATTTGTGAAATTCGGTTCGACTAACACATGATATGAAATTCATTTACATGATGATGGAACCTTAGATATGTCCTTTTGGTCAAAACCCTAGCTTGGTCTCATATATGTCTAATGTATTAATGTTGTCGGACATATGATATGCTTATGCATGGTATTAATTTCCTAGATACATGTGTTGACCTAGTTATTGATGGTCATAAGTCTTAGGATTTAATATAAGTCCTTGAGCCCGAGATTCTAACTTGATGATATTTGGAAATCTAGGGTTTTTCAACTAAACCCTAGTAGTAGTTAAATTTTCTATTATGTGTGATATAATAATCTGAGATCTATTTAAATAATTGTTGAGATTGTGAAAAATGAAATTCTAAGGTTTTGGAATTGAACCTTAGTAGAAGTAAAATCTCTTATGAAAATATGATGATTTGAGATTTATGTAATATTGTTGAAATTTGAGTTTTAGTTATGATTGATGGTTGATTGAAAAATCTAGGGTTTGCAGCTAACCCTAGTGGAATTTGGTGATGTTGATGACTAAGTTGTGATTGGTTTTGATTATTTAATACTCTTGTATGAAATATAGGATTTGTATGAAACCCTAGTGGGAAGTCTAACATATGAATTTTAATAAGTTTGTTAGATACCTTGTAGATCTATATTTGTTTAAATTATTTCTAGGGTTTTCTATATGTTGTAGTAGGGTATGTTACACCTTTGAAAGAAACATTGAAACCCTAAATGGAATGAAAGTCGTTATGAAGTAGTCTAGGGTTTATGACAAAGTACCTAGCAAGATCTTGAAGAGTATATGTCTCTTGTTTGTAATTAAGTTTGGGTATCTGATGCATGTAAAGTTGAAATTCTTCCATGATTCTGATATGGCTAACATCATGCTTCTACATATTTGGTTGTACTTTCTATCTAAGTTGTGCATGTACACAATCTTCAATATGGTGAAGATGCTCGTTGATGTGATAAGCATGATTAGGATGATGATAACGTTGATGAAAGTGTTGGAAGCCAGGAAATATTCTTTAATGTAAAAAAGAAGAAGTTAATCTTCCCGAGGAAGCCTGAATAGAAGATATATCCCTAATATTAAGAGGGAGTCTTGATAGACGTGCTACCTATTTGAGAGAGAGGGAGTAGCTTGGTTTTAATTGAAGAATGAATCCCAGGGGATATGTTGCTACATGGGAAGGAAAGGAAAGTTTATGATTAAGTAATCTTCTATCAGAGATTCAGTTGATAGTCCTACTATAAAAAGTTGAGAAGTAACATCAAGTTGTATGAAAGACCCAGAAGGTTTGTATTTGATTATGTATATATGAAAGTATATTATTAATTGGGGTTGTGTTTGTACAGGTGAATCTCTCGAAGGGTTTGATAGCATTTTGGTTTCATTAAGAAATATTGGTCATCCTTGATATGTTGGATCAAGGGTGTTGAGGCTTTTTGAGTGAAGCATTGCCTGGGAGGACATCTGGCCAACACTTTTTGTTGATGCCTAAGTTCCGAATTTGGAAAGGTTGTGTTGACTATAGAGTTATGTTTTGGATACACACATGTATATTTGGGTTGGTGGTTAGCAAGTAAGCCTGATGGTGCCTAGAGGGGATGAAATCTTGAGTCCACCTTATTCCCACTTGGATAGATTTCCCTAGTCAAGAATCTAGTCCATGGCATTTTGGTGCCTAAATTGTTGAGAGACCAATGGATATATTTCCCTAGTCAGGAATATATTCCATGGAATTGTGGTGTCTAAAGTTATTCATTGCTCATATAATTTGAAATCTTCCTTGTACATGTATATGATGAATACCTCCCTAGTTAAGAGGGATTATTGGAAAGTGTAACTAGGTTCGGTCTTCATTTAATGTATTTGAGTCATCTTGTAATGTACTTGTCAAAAGAATAAAGAAAATATTTATATTATTATTATTGTGACTTATTAAATCAGGGGTTCATGCTTTGGTCACCATGTTTTAGGTCAAATTCCCCATTGAGGACTTCTAGGATTTATTTTGAGTCAATAGAGTCATTTTACTTTTAAAGAGACCCTTCTTGATCTTTTGAATCATGTAAAAATGTTAAGTATTGAGTCAAATATAATTTATGTATTCTCCACACCAAGTCAGCCTAGAAGAGATCAATTTGGCATAAGGACACTAATTAAGCCTCACATGGAGCCTATAAATACAAGCACATCAAATTCATTTACACCACACATTATCACAAGAAGTTCGATATCTCTTGTAGTTGGGAAAAATGCGAATTTTGTTGTTGGGAAGCCAAATTAAGTGTGAGTTTGGGGAAGTATAAGGAGAAGAAAAATATCAAAATTTGGGTGCCTCTCTCTCTCTCTCTCTCTCTCTATGTTTCATGCCCTAGATTGGGAGATCGAAGTCTTCCAAGTTTCATTGTTGTCGAAAGTTGCCTGTTGCCGAATGTTGATGCTTAGTTGGAAAGGGGTCGATGATCTGGGAAGCTAACTTGGTGTGGAGGGAAGGTTTGGTCTTTGTCTGGGGTGAAGAGTCTCAAAAGAATATTATTTAAAGGAATAATTTATTGACTGGGTTTTCCCCTCGAGGGGGGTTTTTCCCTAGCATAGTGCCTACATCTGGTGTCTATTGTTTTATGTGTTGCTGCTTTGGTAATTGCTTGATGAACTAAAAGGAATAAGATATAAATAATCATAATAACAAGAAACAACACAAGTAATTATCAAGAATAAGAAAATATTTCCACCTTTCTAATTTTCTAAAAATAGCATAGGATGAGGCATAGCATCAACACCTCCAAACGTATCATAATGCCAACAATGTATGAATGAAGTAAATAGGAACAAATAATGCTCCCCCCGAACACATGCCATCTCAAGTTGTAGAGATACTAATTGTTCGGCTAAAATTATCGCTTCCACTGTAAACAATGCTTCCTTTGTCCAATAGAAGCACCATATGGACTGGGACTCCACATGACCATGAATCAAGTGACATATAAAATGATAAATACATGGTTGTAGCAATGACAAAATACCTCATACATAACTCATATGACCGTAACGTGACTTCATGACTCATGGCTAAATGACCCAAAAGATAGTACAATACAAGTAAATGGCTCCGTGAGAATTTTACATGATTTAAAAATGAAATGAATTGTTTCTATGATAATCTCCTATGGACCAATGAATCAGATACATAATACATCATGACTATTACATCATCATTATCCCATACATATGGTTGTAAAATAACTCCATGAGACTCCTCCAAAACAAGCCTATCATCATGATGACTCAACAACTATTGACTGGACTCTCAACGAATACCTAATTATGAAACAATAACAAGTACATAGTCGTAGTAATCATCATACAATAACTCATACATGGTTGGTACATGTCACATGTCGTCACAATACATTCTGGAGTCATGATCACAATCTATGCATGGTTGCACATGTTTTCAACCAGCTATTAGTGGAAACCAAAAAGATAGATATGGCTGAAATGTGTTCCTTTTTCTACTCATGAAAGACATATAAGACTCTTATAATCACATGAATGAAAAGGAATGAAATATAAGGAATTAAATCATTAATCTCAATACCATGCATAGATTCCCCTAAACTCAATATACCTCCAAGAGATAGGCTGATCTTGTGGACATGAATGTGCATGAGGCTGAAAAAAACTCATAATATGTTGTTGCAAACTCTATCATACACTCCCCCTGACGCTATGCACCTCTCATAAATTCTACATTTGTCTATAAGTATGCATGAATAATCATGAATGTCATGAGGGAATTCTCTTCAATATTTGAAGAGTTGTTGCTCCTTCTTCCTCCACACTGTATTGGGTTGCTTCTTATCCTCTTTGATCTGCTTCTTCTCTTGGTTCAACTTCTTTTTCTTCCTTCACTGGTTTTCTGTGAGATCCTCTTTTCTTTTTTTGCTTTGGCAATTTTACCTTGACTAATGGGGTAGCAAACAATCTCTTGCCATATGGCCAAATCTATGGCAAATATAGCACTCCATGTTGTTAAGAGGATCAAATCTTCTTTTTCTCATGCTAGATCTAAACCTTGCATGAAATATGCTTCTCCTCCATTGGTTAGACCTGCAATCTATTGCCTTATGGCCAAATAGGTGACATGAGTAACAATAACCATAAAAATCACAACTATACATGTTGGTCATTCTCGTTGCCGGCTAATATTGCTAGAATCTCTGCTGATATGGTCTATGTGTTCTGCTTCAGCAATATGCTGCAACATTTCCAAACTTGTGAAAACTATAGCATTTTATGTCATGTGTAAAAGGAATGAAAGGACTTCGCTTCCTTTGAAATCTAATGGATCTGCCATAATCATCTCTAGGAGAAAAAGGTCTTTTGAAAGTAGGTGCTCCTTGAGAATTTATTCTCTGTTGCTAGTTTTGCTTGTTTTTCAACTGTTTGTTCTATTGTTTGCTACTTGGCTACTAGATCTACTTCTTGTTTCCTTGGATCTCACTTTTTCTACTAGTATTGTTTGCTACAGTCTTCTTGGCTTCTTCTTTGGTGTTTTTGCTTGCATGCAAACTAGAATCACCCTTTTGAAATCTAAGACTAGATTTATCCAATGGTGATCTTTGGATCTCAAGAAAATTGTCCAAGGCTATTGTGCTCTTCTCCATCTTTTGTTGCTTTCTCAAGGAAACTACTTTAGCTTCTATTTTCTCAACTTCTTCTACCTTCACTTGGTATTTCTTCTGCATACATTCCTCAACTTTTTTTGCTTCAGCCAACTTAATCTTTAAGTTGACAATCTCTTCCTTGCGTTTGGCCTCCTTATCATCACAGATCTGCAACAATTTTTCTTTATCCTTGCATGTAGTTGTTAGTCTAGAAGTCTCAGCTCTAAGAACCTTAATATTATCCACATCTCCACTAGGCAATGCAACCTTATCAAAATCTAAATCCTCAAAATTGTAACTCAAAAGAAAATCATTAACATTTATACCTTTGGATTCATTTTGCTGCAATACCTTTGGTTCTTGATCTTATGATTTATGCACCTTATTTGTCAAACCTTTTGCACTAGCAAGATGAATATTTTGTGGTTGAGCTTCCTTATTTTGAAGGACATTCCTTTTCTGAAATTGATTATTCTTGGTCTTGCCCATTCTGAAGAAAAAAAATTCAAATTTCACCAACAAACCCCAGATCTCCTCTCCAGTGATCAAGCTACAACCAAGAGCCCCACTATGATACCAATTGTTGGAAACCTTTGAGAACTACGGAGAGGGGGGAGTCAATCAATAGTGTGATATTATTGTAATTTTTACCAATTATTTGTTTTTACTGAATCACACATATATGCACTAGCAACACACTCGATTATCCATGCATGTAAAACATATAAGCAACTAAAACAAGATAATAATGAGAGCAACAATAATCAACACATCAAAATCACATCCACACAAGAGACACAATATTTCTAGTGGAAACCCTTCCAGGAGAAAAATCACCCTTGTTATTGTTGCTCTACACTGAATTTCTATTATTCAAGCAATTAGTCTTTTACATAGCTAGTTGACTCCCATCAGCATGGAGACTCAACCTCAAATACAAAATTCCAACATTGATCATCTAGGATACTCATTACTACTGATCAACTCATAAGACTTTATTCTCTATGTATCTATGGACCACCATCTACTGAAAGCCACCATGATCAATCGGTACTCACCCAACTCTAATTGGACTATCCAACTACCATTAGATTAAGAAACTTGTTCCTTTCGCAGAAGCTTTGATATCACTGCTCCACCTCCATGAAGTCATTTCTCCTCACCACTACGTGGACCTCCTTTCATCTATTTTCAAATTGGATCCCAGGCACTCTGCTCAATAAGAAACCATCTTTGCATACATGCTCTTAGCAACAAGATCTCATTATCAAATCAAATAAAAAATCCACAAACAAAATTTTCTCTAATATAGAAAATTATGGTGACAATAAAATGGATATCAATATAAAGAAAACCCTCACATTCGAATATAATTTATGCATACTACAATTAGAAACATACAACACTAAGTCTATGAACCAAATGTAATAGCATATCCCGCAAAAACAAGTGTGAAGGTCACCAAAATTATACTCTAGCAGAAACACTATCCAGCAGCATACATAAACTATCCAAACAATATTTACTCTAGCATCATCAAATCTGATATATTCTGCAACATGCTTTAGATCTGCATATTATTCAATCATTAACACTCATAGACTGAAGTATATAATCTCTCCAGTAGGTTTGAAGCATAAACACTCTATGTAACCTTCTCTTGCACACATACTCTCAACATCTACTCACAATCAACCAATGCTCAGCTCCAAGATCAAGTATATAAAACATGTAGGGAAAAACTGAGCTTGGGGTTGGGATCACGGGTGCACAAATTGGACCAAATCAATCCAATAACACCTCAACTTGTGCACTAAATTAATCCACATCATGAGAGGACCTTTTCAAACCATTTCCGACCTTTTTCACTTTTTATGGAAGCCTCTAGGAATTTCCAAGCTAATTTACTTCTAAACAACATGACGAATGTGCAGAAAATCCCATGAAATTCCTCGATTGCACGCTTGACAATGCTAGAACTCAACCAAAAGGTACATTCACTCTCATAGGCCTGTCTCCATGCGACTGGAACATTTCAGTCACTCTCATGAGCCTGGAAGGGAGTGAATAGGACAGAGCATGGGTGAAAACATCAAAACTTCAGTCCAAAACCTCTGCCACCTATTGGAACATATTCTCCATCTCCTGTGCAAGCCTCCAAACCTCTGTCATGGCCTCTGAAACATTTTCAAGTGTATCAAAAAAGTATCCCAAGTGTCACTGCCAAATTGACCTTGAAGGCCAACAAACAAGGTTGGCAAGTGTGCCAACATGTCCTAAACTCTCCATCAAAACTCTAAGCAAGTTGTAACACCTCTGACAGACCTGAAAACAACTTTGTAGCACCATCATCAATCCATCACATCACAACCACAAGTATAGACATGAAGAACTAATGAAGACCTAGTTGATAACTCAACTAGTGTTCCATGAACCATCACCAACGCATGTAGATTTGCATGATCAACATGTAGCATCATCCTCTACTTGTAGTAGCACCATCTAACTCTCTTGCAACAAAAACAAACCATTATAAATGAAGATGGCAACTCCTCCAATACAATCATGTGACCATAAAACTCCACCAATGCCATCATGTAATCAACATCAATGCCAACACATGTGAATACAAACCAACATGAGTGGCATCTAATTGTTCACATCAATGCCAACACAATCAACCCCTTGTCAACTCAACTAGCAGCGTCATGACCATGTTGACATCAATTTCAACACTATGCTATTGTATTACATTTGTGAATGGATTTTGGTTGCACATTTATGGTGGATTTTCTTATCGTAGTAAAATGTACAACCCTATTTTGACATAGAATTGAATTTATAAGCATTTGAGTAGTCACTTGGATTTATCGTAGATAACTTTCTTGTTACCATTCATTGAATAAATCTTGTATGCAAATATTGATGCTATGTATTTTATTTTTCAATATTCATGTCATATTATATTACATATATTTATTTCATGGATTTTATGTACTTGTCTTAGTATAATATCTTTGTAATAGATTTACAAATTATGTGGCTTCTTGTGGAGAGGCACTATCAGAAGATGATTCTCGATGTAGGGAAAGAGATCAGGACCAAGGTGATACAAGAAATGGTAAAGATATAATAACTGATGTTAACATCAACAAAAAATCCACAGTGAGTTGGAATTACATACTTTATGATTGTTATATAATATTAAAAAAGCAGATTTAGTTTATGAGAGAGAGAGAGAGAGAGAGAGAGAGAGAGAGAGAGAGAGAGAGAGAGAGAGGG